>JBBPDC010000019.1:17764806-17778187 GCA_037974485.1 Hemigrammopetersius urotaenia
GGGGGGGGTCTGGTATCAAGTACACTGTGTATGCTGACCACTTTATCAGAAACACCTTGGAAGCTCCACCATCCTTCAGCACTTAATCAGTGGTCACAAGATATTTTGGAGTGGTGGACACACACACACACACACACACACACACACACACACACACACACACCAAATAATGATTAGTGGTCCTGTGATCAGAAACTGAAGGAGGGCTGCTGATTAATAAGGCAGTATCTGTAACTGCACACAGTGGAACTTAACAGTAGGTGTTTCCGATAAAGTGGCCACTGAGTGTAGCTGTCAGGCGTATAGATGCCTGTGGAGCAGTAACAGGCAATGGAAGGTCAAATTTTGGTCAAGTTTTGGATCTGAATCAGGACATAAAAGGTAAAAGGTGATCAGAATCCCTTACGTTCAATTCAGAGAAAACTTCGTTGATTCTTGGCGCCCTCTGGTGGCTGAAAGTGGAAGCGCCAGCAGTGTGAGGGAGATTTTCTGGGTTCCATTCACCTCCACTGTGAACAATTGTGACTCTTAAGTTTCTCTAGAATTCCACTAGTAATAATATTCATACAGAAATACTGTTTGTTTTGTCCTCCATGGTAGTGGTGCGGATGTGTCCCAGTTGTTTGTTAAACGTATTAAAACGCCATTAATCTAAGCATTAATACTATGTGCATCCAATCAAGCAGCTATATTCTAAACACACACACACAAGCAGGTTAGGCAGGGGTTTGTGTTGCCAGGTTTAGCTAATTGAAGCACACGGGGAATTAGGACGTGTTTAGCCTGTTCAGGGTGTGATCAGTGTGATTCATGTCCGTGTCCGGGGCCCTTGGTGTTGGTGCCAAGCACAATTAGCCCTCTCTGATTTCCCGCATAAATCAGTGGCCGCAGCCTTAGATTGGATTAAAGCTGCTTGGACCAGTTCCTTTAAATCCATGAGCTCATTAATACATTGAAGATAAGAATCAAAGCTTTTGTTTTCAAGGTTTAATTGCTACGGACTGAAACCCCCAACAGCATGTGAAGCATTTTACTGGCCACTTTATTGGAAACACCCACCTTGTGCGTCCACTGGCCACTTTATTGGAAACACCCACCTTGTGCTTCCACTGGCCACTTTATTGGAAACACCCACCTTGTGCTTCCACACACTGGTCATTTTATTGGAAACACCCACCTTGTGCTTCCACTGGCCACTTTATTGGAAACACCCACCTTGTGCTTCCACACACTGGCCACTTTATTGGAAACACGCACCTTGTGCTTCCACACACTGGCCACTTTATTGGAAACACCCACCTTGTGCTTCCACTCACTGGCCACTTTATTGGAAACATCCACCTTGTGCTTCCACTGGCCACTTTATTGGAAACCCTTGCCTTGACCTGAATTTTGTCCTGTTTTTTTCTTATTTATAGACTGCAGTGTGTTCTACAGTGTTAGAAACTACATAAGCAGGTCTATTATTAACAACAGCTCGGTTACGGTGTTTCCCACAGGTCTAGAATATGTTGGTGCCGGTGAACACGTGCTGAAAAATAAAATCAAAATGAAATAAAAGTGCTGAAATGTGCCACCAAATATATTTTGGCATTTCTTTATATGCCTGGGTGCTCTGAGTAGCAGCGTGATCGTTTTAGATTATGTTACCTGTTATTCGCCTCATCCCAGAGGAAGAGTCTACTGCTCTAATCAGAAATGAGTCGTCTCCTTATGTGGAGATTATTGAGTCTGACTTGTTTCTCTTAAACCCACCTTTAGGAGAAATAAGGAGCAAAAGAGTAAATTAACTGAAGACTGAAGATCTCCTGCGGTTCTCATCAGTTCTCAGTTTAGTTTCTTCTCTTTAACACCTTTATGGATCAAATCAAGTCTCAAAACTACCAATGGTGGAGGTAGCTCAGTGGGTAGGATACTTGCCCCTGGACCAAGAGGTCATGGGTTCGAAGCACCACCACTGGGTTCCTGAGTAAGACCCTTAACCCCAAGTTGCTCCAGGGAGACACTGCCCCCTGTAGGTAGGGAATGGAAGTCGCTTTGGATAAAAGTGTCTGATAAATGCAGTGAATGTAAATCTCAGACCCATTTATAAGAAAAACTAAGTTTTCTTCTGGATCTTCTGGTGGATCTGAAGATCTGCTGGTCTGAGCTGAATGGAGATCAGAGCAGTGAGAGAAAAGAGATCTGATCTGAAGATCTTAAACTGGGATCGGCCTGAGATTAGAGGAGCTCTTTCTCAGGAGCCGAGTTTAAGAAGTGATGCCGTCAGTTCGGCTTTACCTGTAATGGAAAAGAAAGGTGTTTATATACATACACACACACACACACACACACACACACACACATATACATATATATGCTATTCGTATTATAAGTCTGTACGCAATTACTGTGTTGTTACAGTCTCCTTGTTGTGTGTGTCCCCGTAGTGTTTTTACGTAGGTATTGCACATTCTGGGACAAATGTATATTTAATATAAAATATTGTGTTGCAGGAGGACGATATGTTTGTCTGACTGTGTGCTAAATGCATACGGCTGGATGGACAACAAGGCTCTACTTGAACTTGAAGGCTGTCAGTGTTTAACTGCTTTCCTCGTCTCTGTTCCAGAATGTGAAGTGAGTCGTTCACCATGCAGATGGACAACTCCTCGTCTTCTGCCGCTCTCCCCTCCTGCACCTACAACGAGGACTTCAAGCGCTTCCTGCTGCCCGTCGTCTACGGCTTCGTCTTCATCGTGGGCCTCCCGCTCAACTTCGCCGTCATCCGGAGCATATGGAGCACGCGGCGGGCGCTGAGCCGCAGCAGCGTCTACATGCTCAACCTGGCGGTGGCCGACTTCCTCTATGTCTGTTCGCTGCCTCTGCTGATCTACAACTACGCCAGTTGGGACTACTGGCCTTTCGGGGACTTCACTTGCCGGCTGGTTCGCTTCCAGTTCTACTGCAACCTTCACGGCAGCATTTTTTTCCTCACCTGCATTAGCTTCCAGCGCTACCTGGGCATTTGCCACCCACTGGCCCAGTGGCACAAAAAGGGAGGCCGCCGACTGGCTTGGAAAGTGTGTGCCTGCGTCTGGATCATCGTGGCTCTGCTGGTGGCGCCGACCTTTGAGTTTGCGGCCACCGGGATCCAGAGGAACCGCACGGTCTGCTACGACCTCAGCGTGCCCGAGCGCTCCGCACAGTATTTTCCGTACGGCTTGGCCCTGACCTGCCTGGGCTTCCTGCTGCCCTTCCTGATCATAGTGGGCCTGTACTGCAGCATGGCGCGGGTGCTGTGCCGCCCGGCAGAAGCGAGAGGCAAAGCGGCTGAAGAAAAGAAGAGCAAGGCGGTCCGAATGATCGCCATCGTGGTGCTGGTGTTTGCCATCAGCTTTCTTCCGTTCCACCTGACCAAAACTCTGTACCTGCTGGTTCGGACCATGCCCACCGCGCCCTGCGAGCTCAGGAACCTCCTCGCCGTCGTCTACAAGAGCACCAGGCCCTTCGCCAGCATGAACAGCGTCCTGGACCCCATCCTCTTCTACTTCACCCGCTCGAAATTCAGGCAAGGAACCCGAAACCTCCTGCTCAGGATCACCACACTCACAGAGAAGATCAGCTAAAGCTTTGGGCCAAAAATACGACTTACACCTTCACACCCGAAATGATCAGCCAGCACCTTCCGTTTTACTCCTTAGTGTTGCTTACAGCTAATCTGGCTAACAACTAATGGAAGCTAAACCAGAGGAAGATTTTCTGCCCACAACAGTCGTTTCTTTGTCCTGTTTAGAAAATATCTTAGAGTTTTAAAGTCTGACTTGTTTCTCCTAAAAAATGACTGTAGGAGGAATAAGGAGCAAAAGAAAAGATCAACTTAAGTTTCTCACTGATTCTCCGTTTCTTCACTTTAACAGCGTTATGGATCAAAACTGTCTGGCTTTGCGAGTCCAGACTTGAATTTGGTCACAAATTTTAGCTTAATTTATAAGAAAAAACAAGTTTTTCTTTGGATCTTCTGGTTGATCTGAAGTTCTGATGAATAAAGATCAGAGCTGAGAGAGAAAATGAATTTAATTTTCAGATCTTAAACTGGGATCAGGCTGAGATTAGCGGAAGCTATGAGATTAGCGGCAGCTATGAGATTTTATTGCTAACATAAGTAACTGAAATCGATTGGCATCATGCTAAATCATCACACACTCACCAACGGCGTGTTTGGAACTGTTAAGCACTCTAATAGACTTGTTTATGTGGTTTCAGTCACTATATGATATTGTTGTGTATATATATTATGCTTTCAGATTAGCATATGGCAGCTATGAGATTTTATTGGTAGGCTAACATAAGGCTAAGTAATTTAGCATAACGCTAAATCATCACACACAAATAGAGTTACGTATTTTATGATAGACTTGCTTATGTGGTATCTGCAGTGGGTAATACTGTTATACCTCCATGTGTGTGTGTGTGTGTGTGTGTGTGTGTGTGTGTGTGTCCCTGCCTCGTGCCAATAGTCTCTGGGTGCCCACAACCTTAGTAAGAAATAAGAAAATGAATGAATGTTGTTTCTGATATTGTACAACACACTGTTATCTATAAGCATGGATTACATTAGCATAGCTACATTAGCATAGCTTGAATCATTAGCGGTAAGGCCTTAATCTGCCTTTTTGTCTATTTTTTTTTGTCATTCAAGTTTATTATAGGTTGCTTAACAACTCCACATGGCTTGAGGGGAGTGTGTGAGGGGAGACAGGCCTGCAGTCAGTACAGGCCTTATTTGTGCTACTATATTAGCTTCGTAGCTTCAGTGCTAAAAATAAAGAAGCAAGCAAGTCTTGGCTGATCCACCACATTTGCCAGGTTCCTCAGGTTCCCAGCTTTAGTCCTGGGTTTCCTAAATAGCAGAATGGATCAGGTGAGCTGGGAACAAGGACAACACTGCGATGTCCAGAGTCCAACACATCAGAGAAAACTGAAACTCTGCACTGCAAGAGTGATCCAACCAGTGAAAACATCTGGAATCTTGTCAAAATGTGTGAGGTTTTTCTTTGAGATTATTTTAATGATATCCGAAAATTAAGGTGATTTACGATTCATTTTCGATTTCTGTTACTTAATTTGAGTCATTTTTTATCTCATAGAACTGATTTTATTGTATTGGCGAAAATGATCTGCCATAATACAATATTGTATAATACAATGTCTAGAATTAAGTGGAATAATCAAATACTATTACAAAAATCTGATGAGAAATGTTACATATTATATATTGTAAAAAGTGTGTGTATATATATATATATATTTTTATACACACTTCCAGTCAAGTTTTTGCAGACGACAGTTTTATACCACTTTTATATTTATTTCAGAAATGTCATATTTTAAACTTTTTGTTGAGTGAACAAATATTTGAGAATTTATGAAATAAAACGAGTTTCCTTCATAACAATGGAAAGAATATGGTACGTCTGTAAATTTACTTGTTAGCAAACAATACTGAGAGAATGTTTTTAATTAAATATTAAGTGAGTAACATGCAGTGTGCAAAAACTTTATGTATATAGATAGATTTATAAAAAAATATTTTTTTAAATTATAATTTCAGGCATATTTGCTGATTGGATTTTTGAATAAAGTAACAACAGATAAAGGTAAATAACGGGGCATGAAGGCACTGTTGGAGAGAGTAAAAAGTCTAATTCTGGACTACGTTGGAGATTCCCGAGCAGAATTATTCACCATTGTGCACTGATTTACTCGTCCATCGTTCACTTTTCACACCTCCGAGTCCAACAGATGCAGCGTCTCTCTCACATCACCTTTTATTATTCTTTCCCACTGTACCGTTTTCAACATATTTCACTGTAGGCCAGTAATACACAAAGTGAAGAAGCATTGCGTGCCGATTTCAGCCACTAGGTGGCGCGGTCTGCCTGGGAAGGCCGGGCTCCCGTTGGCGCCGCAGCTGTTATTCCTGTACAGTAAACTGTGGTTTGCTGCTTCCGACTCGGAGCAGTTTAAAGAGAAAGTATTTACGCTCGGAGCAATATTTCAGACACCACAGAAGTGGTTTCCCGAAATAGAAAACCCAGCCGAAAGGGTGAAGTAGGCCTGAAGCCTGGGAAGAGTCCATGAAGACACAATAAAAGAATCTGTATCATATGGGCTTCAGAACTTGCACTGTTTTTGGTTTTTTTTTGTTTTTGTTGTTGCTGGTTTTGAGCTTCATACTGGTTAAGAAAGATCATGTTTATCATCTTTCAGCCTGGTGGACCAGCGGTCGCCGCCTCTTTATCGAAAGGTCATGGCCATAGTTTGTGAAGATGCAGCAATTGTGCCTCAGTGTAGCTTCTAGAAAGGCGTGTGTGACGCGAATGCGGCCCCGGCTGATCGCCCCGACACCAGACTGACTGCTTTTCCTTCCAGAATGTGACGTTTGTGTGTGAAGTCATAAAGGTTCCTGCTTAGAGGACATGTGCGCTTATGTGTGCTGTGCATACATGTAATGTGAATGTAAATGTGAATCGTTTCGTTGCAGTTTAGGCCTCTGTGGCCACTCTTTAAGTTCTTTATCTGCTCTTTTGTGTGACTTTCACAAGGCATTGTATTCACAATAATGCAACGTATTAAAATTCTATTCAATTTGGAGTTGAAAGATGTCTGTGTGGCTTTTTTTTTTTCTTCAATCACTCACTGCTGAATGAGTCTAAAGAGGATTACACTGATTTTTTCATGGTGGCGAATGGAACCAGATGTCTCAAAGTTACTAAATGAAAGGGAATCTACTGATTGGTGCCAGAGATGTATTGGTTTTGACATGATTTGCGTAAAATGTGTTTTAATAATCCACCAGAATCGGTTTTAATGGCCAAATATACTTACATACACACGGACTTTGACTTTGGTAGGTGTTAACTCTCTATACATACAACAAAATATGGTAGTATACACCCAGTGGATAATGGTAGACATGGTGGATGAAATAGTCCCTGAGAAAATTGATTTCGTTCAGATTTATCACTATTTTACCGCCGTATACACCCTCAGAGACACAGGGAGCATCACTGATGCGTAAATGAAGTGTTTATTATTTGTTTTGGAGACGTCTGGTTCCATTCACCTCCACTGAAAAGAAAACTGAGCGGGCAAGTGTCTCCAAATACACGCTGAATGACTTCGTGATAAGTTTGATTTTCTTAAGAAAATCAGTGGAATTCCCCTTTTAAAGTTCTTGACACACCACATGAGTGCGCAATAAACCCAGTTTCACATTATCTCCAAGATCTAGAGGGGGGTAAGAAGTAAAAAAAAAAAAAAAACAAGAACAAAGAAGAACTCCACTTTACTGTCAGGATAGTTTAATGTGAAAAGTGCCACAGGTGGGAATAGCAGCCCAGGGAACAGGAGAACAGGAGCATTTCAACTCAGTTTGAACGCGTTTCCAGTGTAGGAAACCTCCAGATATGAGTGTTCTCGTGTTTGTCCACCAGTATGACTATCTGGAACATATCTGAACTATCTGCCTCACATCAGAGAGGAAAAGCCCCCCTCCCCCGCCCCCAAAAACATTTACCCCAGGGGCTCTGACTGCCCTCGCCACATTAGGCCCCTCCCACCCTCCAGCAGAGTATTTGCATGCAAAAAAAGACAACAGAAGTGAACGGGAAGCTTTATTATGGAGAAATAATGAGGGACAGTGAGTGAGCGATGAGGATGGTCCTGCAGAGACTCGGAGCCCGCGTGAGGAAATGGGAGTTCTTCTGGAGGTCGTGCGTGATGCCAGATTTGTTGGGGTTCCTTCAGGGTTGAACAAGTTGGAAGAACTTTTCTGGTCCATGCTCTGGAGCTCCTTCTCCCTCCGTGCATGGAAGCGGTCGAGGAGCAGCTCTGGACGAAGAGGAGACCCTCAGAAAGGCCAGGAGACCACTTTCTCCCGCGTGCGGTAAACTTCAAACGCTCCGAGGAGATACATTGTTTCATTCCCCGCTTTGTTCTTGTTTTCCTGGAAAGTAGCGCGTGGGTGAATGGGGGGCGTTGTGTTGGAACGGCTGTAACCTCGAAGACTGTTTATCAATGATCTAAAAAGGGAGGGAAATAAAAGCAAAAAAAAAAAAAAAAAAAAAAGAAGAAGAAAGACAGAAACGCAATGGCAGGGAGGGAGACAGAGAGCCAGGCGGCTGTTTATCGCTCTGTCTCCTTCAAGAAGTTCGAGAGCTGGAAGGTAAATAAAAGTGAAGTCGAGGAGCAACAACAGCACCACAAATCAGAGGATCTGGAGAGCGGAGCCCTCCCCCCTCGGGCGGCAGAGACAGCAGGCGAGAAAGCACAGCCCTGGGACACTGCGAGTGTTGCTGTGGCCAGAAAAATTTCCAAAATCTCAGCAGCCAGCCTCTCAACCGCAGAGCTAAAGACAGGCTCCACCATTCTCACGGCTTCAAACTCTGTGCGCCTGCTCTCAGAGAAGTTCAGCGCCAGCACTGTGCAGCCCAGGAGCCCAGCGGCAAAGACCAGGGCGAGGAACGCAGGTGACCCGCATGACACACCTTTGCAGGACACTGGGGGTTTGGGTGTTCAGGACAGAGAGCTTCCGCCTACCAAGGATCATAAGCACCTTTCTGCCCAAGAGTCGGCGTCTGGCTCAGACTCAGACAGAGGTCCGAGACGGAGAGCCCGAAAGACAGTGGACGCAGGTAAGAGAGGCTCTTCTGAAATCTCTGATAGCTCTGCCACCTTCACGACTGACACCTTAAACTCAGAAGATGATGTTTTTGTCTTAGGGACTCCAAAATACAAGTCTCGCCGCCGCTATCGCTCCTCGTATGGCGAGAGCATTGTCGTTGACTCGAACTGGCCGAGTGTTACAAAAATCAGGGAGCTGTTTGGGGATAGAAAGCAGCACAGGTCAACGTCGGATGCAGAAGACCTGAAATCCGCTGGCCTTCACCTTCACCAGTGCTCCAAAGACAGCACGTCGTCGGACAGAAGCGATAGACAGTCACCGCTGCTGCAAAGGAGAGCCTGGCAGGACGTTAACAGCTCAGATTTTGTCACCAACAGGCTCCCTGCGGGCTTGCTAAGCCACAAGGAGAAAATATGTCAGGGTATGGACTCTGCTTTTAGCACTGAAAAGTATTCTGCCGACAGCGATCTCAGTCGTGTGAAAGAAAGAAAGCAGGACACGAGCCACGGAAGCAGCAGAGGGGAAGCCGAGAGCCGGACAGGAAGAGCGGACGGCGACCCCAGGCCTTCTCCCCCGACCCCCCCACCTCGCAGTAGCTCAGCTGCCTTGCCTCTCAGGTCCCGTTCGTGTGCTTACCGCGAGCAGCTGCAGGAGCAGAGACAGAGGGCAAAGCAGCCGCAGCCACCAGATAGTTTGCATTCCTCACATAGCTCCTCCAAACCACACACGGGCCCCTCCGTGGAAGTGGAATCGGCTAAAGCTTGCGGTAGAGACAGCTCTGGAGAGGAGGAGGAGGAGGAGGAGGAGGAGAAGGAGGAGGACGACGCCGAATCTGGAGGACAGACTGGAAGAAACAAGCTCTCATTTGTCCGCAGCAGTGGAGGGATTAGCACACAATTTTCCCGCAACAATAAGCATGGCACCTGGGCAAAGACTCTGCAAAAGTCCTCGGGCAGTGAGGAGGACAGTCCTGTTGGTTTAGCTCACCATAACAGGGACGTTAGACGTCGCTCCTTGAGGAAAAAGAAGAAAAGTAGCTGCAGTCGAGACAATGGGGAGTCAGATGACAGCGATGACCAGACTGTGATGACGGAGCATCTGGAACGCCACCAGCAGTCCTGTGATTCCCAGATGGAGGGCCGCAGGCTTGAGGGCTTCCGGTCTAGGACCTGTTTTGGGCAGACATGGGTTCCACAAGGTTCCTCTGTGGTTCAGGACAGCTACAGGCGGCTGTCTAAAGCATCTGAAGGACAAGTTGGTGTCCCACTCGTGTCACGGGTGTCAAAGGTAACCATACCCTCTTTTCTGTTAAGTCCCTTGGGGTCACGGAGTAGCAGCAGATATTCCAGCACTGAGACCCTGAAGGAAGAAGATCAACCACCCAGTGTTTCCAATGCCTCATCGTCCGTCCTCAGCAAGACTTATCATGGCAATGCCACTATGTACCGTTCGCCTAGCTTTGGCCACGGTGACAACTTTTCCTGCGCCCCTGTCCGAGTCCAGCCACGGCTAGTACCTGGCTTAGGTCCAGGAGATTGTGTCCCCGGCGCCTCAGAAAACAGGAAGCACCACCACTCTGTTGTTAATGAAAAGGAGAAGGACAGAATATCTATGTCAAACCCTGACATTGCCTCAGAAACTCTATCACTGCTTAGCTATTTGAAAACAGATTTGTCGGAGCTGAGGATGAAGAGGAAAGAACGAGACGGTGAGGAAGGACTTAACTCCAGCTTTCAAGGTGGACGAGCCACACCAGCCGTGTACAGAATGGGCTCAAGAACCCCTGGGCTGAATGTTAGAAGGCCCTCACTGAAAGATCTCACTGCCACTTTGAGGAGGGCCAAATCCTTCACTTACTCAGATAAGCCAGTAGGGCGGCACTACACTGGGAGTGGGTCAGCGATGAGGAGTTCCTCTGAGCAGAGACTGGACTGTGAAGGAGATGGAGATCGGGTAGTGGTCTCTGACAGGGAGGTGGAGAGTGATGACTGCAGAGGAGGCTATGGCTATGATGAGCCGATGCCAACCCCTCTACACGACCGCTATGTTCAAGAAGCAAGACAGGTGATAAGGGATATTTGCAACATGAGTGCTGGCAAGGATGATGAAGACGAAGATGATGAAGGTTTCAAAGGAAAGGAGAGTTTTGTTCTGGAGGAAGAAAGAAAAGAAGCAGAAAAAATGAAACAGGACAAGAAGGATAAGCAGGTTGTAGTCGCTGAGTACAAAGATGAGCCTGACCGAGAAAGTGTAAAATGCTTGCCGAGGGAAAACTCAGAGGAGAATGTATTCTGTGATAAGTCGCTGGACGAGCTCTCTGGACATGAATCCAGCCTGACAGATGAAGGAATAGTTACAGAGCCAGAGGCTGGAGGGCTGTCTTCTGGCACAGACCTGCTGGGCCAGACACTCACTGTTTGGAATCAGTCTGGATTGTATGAGGAACAGTCGGTCGAGATGACACCGGAGAAGTCTCTCTCTGCTCCGACGCCATCTGTGCGGACAGAATATGAGGCAGTAGCCATGGGGGGAGATCTAAACATCAGTAAAAATGTCAGCCAGGGGGCTTTAGAGGCTCCTCCGACTCCCAGCGCTCTTCGAAGGCGAAGGAAATTCTCTTCAGCTGGCAACAACGGCTCTGACTCCAGCAATGGAAGTAATGGGGAGTCGAATAGTGAGTCTGCTTACCGCTCCCTCAGTGATCCCATTCCTCGACGTCGCTCTGTTGCAGAGGACACCAGCAACGGCTTCTCCGTTGACAGCAACTTGCTTGGTTCACTTTCCTTAAACTCTAAGGTGGGGGTTGGTGCCGACTCCTCTGCAGCAGATCTGTCCGAGTGCACCGGCAGTGCGGCCAGCGACCTCTCTGTATGTAGTGACAGTCTGAGGGATTACAGCACCGTGATCCAGAGCATTGTACATGAGCCGGGTGCTATGGACAAACTCATCGACGAGAAGGCAAATGGAAAAGCGGTGAAGAAGAAGAGCTTCAGTGACCCCAGCAGGCGTGGGGAACTCGCCAACCCCACCCCTGAAATCCAGAAACATCTTAACGAACCCATTAATGAGTCCGAGCAGCCTATCCCGCCTTCGAGCAGCGAGCCGATCTTATCCGAGCAAAGAGATGAACTGTGGGAGCTGAACAGTGAACAGCGAAAGCCCTATACTGGCAGGAGGTCTCGGTCCCAGTCGGAGCACGTTCTTCCCTCCCACCGCAACGGAGACACTAAAGAGGACAACGAGGAGTCCGGCTTCTCCTTCGACCCGAAGCTGGCCCAGGTGTTGTCTCCTTGCATAAGTCGCCGCAGCTACAAGAAACGCACTCACCGGGTTGCACATCAGCACTCTTGTGAGGATGGAGAGCAGCTAGAGGAGCAGCAGGAGGACCAGGCCCTCCTTGAAGACCGCCTGGATGACGCCACATCTGTCCTACCTCAGCTTCCTCCTCCTAAAGTCAGGGCCAAGCACGTGCGCCATGCTAGCGAACCTGCCACGTTTGTGCCCATTACGCCCTCCAGCACCCACTCTGCTGCCCAAGACCAGCAAGGTGTCACCCCTGAACCTCCAAGACCATCAAAACACAGCCAGGGGGAGGGAACCCCATCTCTTGAGGATGTGACAGAACAGTACATACTGGCCTTGAACCCACCTGAAGCTGCAGCAGAGGTTACCAGGTCAGTTCCTGCAACTCCAACTACCAGCAGTGAACCCAGCCTGCAGCGGAAGTCCAGCGTGGAGCTGAACCCGACCCCACTTAAAGCCAAGCCACGAGTGGTAAGGGAAATGTTTTCTTCTCTTTTCTATGCTAGCAGGTGTGTGACATGTTGCTATGTGACTGTGTACGAATGTAGTCATGGGTGTCTGCTTATATTTTAAGACTAATTTGGGGCAGGTTTAAACTGAAACAGCGTATGTGGCCTAGTCCAAGCTTCTAAAATGAGGCCGAGTTGTTTTGCATAGTTTGTCGCAGTTAGACGGAGTTCGCTGTAATGTTGTGTTCGACCAAGATAGGATGGATAAATCTTTCTGAAGAAAACTTGGAAGGCGTTTAGGTGTGCGTGTGTATTCTGTGTCTGAGTGGGTGTCCGTGCACACACGCCTGACAGTCTGCGTTTGGGAATCGTTTGATGCCTCAGGAGGGAATTTATGGCTTGAGATTTGTTTTCCTCTTGAATGTAATTGAAACAGGGCTTCTAAGAAAAATGACGAGTTCTCATTTGGTCCACCTTCTCTCTAACTCTGGCTGTGTGTGTGTGTGTGTGCTTGGCTGTTTGAATGTCATGTTCCTGCATTCTTTCCTGGCGTGTTTTAAAGAGATTGTTTTATCTTTCTGTATATTTAGAAACCGATTTAGCTCAGAGATCTGTTTGGTTTAACGTTTTCTGAAAGCTCCGCTTGCCTAACTGACCTTACTGTGAAACTGCCTTCATTGTGTTTCCTATTTGGAGCCCCTATGTTATGGAAAACAACCTTTTTCTTTTTTTTATTAAGAGTTTGATGTCCTATGTGTCTCCTCCTCTTCCCAGTTCATACAGTCTATATACAGTACTGTGGAAAACTCCTTTCTTCATAATTTGCTTCCAGAGATCCAGACTTTCTTTTGTTTTTTAATGTGTTCTTGAGGAACAGTTCTGTTCTGCCTGATCATCTGGAATCATCTGCTCCTGGTTCTTCACTGGTTCAGGACTTCAGTTAGAGGCTCTTTGTTCTGCT
>JBBPDC010000019.1:17822285-17836963 GCA_037974485.1 Hemigrammopetersius urotaenia
TGTCTGCACCTTGTGCAGCGCGGAGTTAGTTTACTGTAGGAGCTGAGAAACCCGTTCTCAAAGACTCACTTTTAGTCGTTATTTGGGGAGCACACATATTCTGAACGCCTTCAGCAGAATTCAAATGAGCCGTTTTAATCCAGATTAATTCCAAGATTACAGTGAGATTAATTAAAACAATTAATCTATACCCACCACTAATTATTATTATTATTATTATTATTATTATAACCCTCAACTGATCAAGCAAGTCATAATAGTCAATCGACTGGTCATGCTAAACTAAACTAAACTAAAAAATGAAACTAAAAAACGAAACTAAAAAAAAGCATAATAATTACCACTTTTGTTCACTATTCATCCCTTGGGTTCACCTTTTAGACAGATCAGGAGTCATCTTCTGCAAAGCCTGTCTAACCTACCAGCAGTGGCTGTGCAACAGAGCATGTATTTTCAGCTTTATAAATACTTTATAAGTAATAAGATATCTTCTCTTGCAGGTAAAATCGTGGATGAAGGACAGGGACCCAGTGGTTATTGTGCAATTTGTGGACTATAACAGCTCCCTGAAACAATTACTCACCAGCATATGCCATCAGCTAGCTTTCAGATACCAGCAGCCTTACAGCATCTGTCCCAAAGACATATTTGAGCTGAAAGACACATTTAACAATCTTCTGACCACAAGCTCATTGTCCTCACATCCTCTAATCCTTATTATAGATGGACTTGACCAAATGCCTAATCTCAACGGACCTTTAGACTTAACCTGGCTTCCCAAGATTTTACCCTCTAATGTGAAGCTTTTCATCTCTTCAGCACCAACAAAGGCAGGACTTCTCTCAGCAATCAAGACACATTACAGAGACTCTTCCTTGTTCTATGAGCTAAAGCCGTTAAACAGTAAAAGCTGCAACCAGATGCTGACAACTCTTCTCTTGGCAGCCAACAGGAGGATAACATCAGGTCAGCAGATGTATGTAAATCAAGCCTTCAAGAAATGTTCTCTCCCCTTGTTTGTCGAGCTCCTGCACAGACAAGTGTGTGGCTGGAGCTCAGAATCAGAGGTTACTCCCAACACATTGGTCCCAGGAGTCCATGCAAACATCACTCGGTTTTTAGATCAGCTTGAGGAAAAGCACGGCGAAGTGTTGGTCAGGAAGACTCTGCAGTATCTCACTCTGTCCAGGCATGGTTTGACAGAAGCTGAGCTGACTGATGCTCTATCTTGTGATGATGAGGTTCTCTCAGCTTTCCTCCCAGTGAAGGATGCAGTGCGATATAAATTAAGGGTTCCAGAAGTTGTGGTGGAGATGCTTCTGCTAGACCTGAAGGGGTTTCTGATGCAAAGGAACACGTCAGGCACGAAAACATTGTCCTGGGTTAGCAGGCATTTTAATTTGATCATCCATGGGCGGAGCCTGTCGCCAAACGAGCGAGAGAACATGCATTCCTTGATGGCAGACTATTTTAGTGGCCGATGGGCATATGGCACAACCAAGCCACTGATCGGCACGAGTTTTACAAAGAAGATGTATATGGACAGGCAAGTTCCTGGTCAACCTTGGATGTTTCGACCCCCTACGTCCAATCTCCCCACCTCCAGCTCATTCAAGTGTGAGCACCTTAATGTGAGAAAACTGCTGGAGCTGCCTTTCCATCTAATGCAGAGCGGCAAGACTGAGGAGCTTGGCCACCTGATGGTCTCCCACGAGTTCCTACATACAATGTTCCACGCAAGGCTGGTGCAGGAGCTGGTATTTTGGCTGGAGAAGACATCCCAGAGAGTGTTTCCCAGGGAACTGAGACTTCTCCTAACTATCCTGAAAACCTCGACCTGTTGGCCAAACGACTCGACTGCAGACTTAGCATCGATAACACAGGCCAGGCTGTTCCCCTTCATAAATGTTTTCCCTGAGTTAGAGGGGCTCGTCAACCAGGCAAGACATGAAAGTACGATGAGAAACATTGAGCTGGACACACTATTATTCCCCACACCTTCTGTGCCTGCGACTCATTGGGTTCTTCCAGCAGCAGAGGTTTCTCCAATAATAATGGCAGCTGTATCTCAGTGTGGGTCTGTGGTAGTAATTCAGGACAATGGTTCTGCTTGGGTCTGGAATGGAAGTGATTCCGAAGGATTCAGACTCTCCCAATCCTCCGAATTACAGTTTGCAGATGTGAGATGCTCTGCAAATGTCGTCCTGCTCTCCACTCAGAGTGGTCAGCTCCTAGTTTGGGACATTAATGCTCCCTCATACCTTCAAGAACTTCGGACCCAACACAGAGAAACAGGCCAAAGGGATGTCGTCACCATTGGTGGGATCTTGGTGTCCAACGGCAAGATATTTGTATTATTTGAGGGAAGGAGTTCCATCAGTGTGTTTGCTGGGGGAATAGAAGTTGACCCACTCCAGTGCCCCTCTGGTGTAACATGTATGTCATGCTCTGAGGAAGCCCACATGGTTTGCTGTGGTCAGAACGAGGGAACTGTGAGTATGTTTGACTCCCAAAGTGGCCATCCGCTGGCCTCTTTCAAGTGTCCAACAGGAATGTCTTTGTTTGATCTTATCCTCCATGAGAATGTAAAGACAATAACATGTGTTGACAGTGCAGGAAGTGTGTTTGTATGGGATCTTAAGACGATTGCCAACCCAGTGCTCGTTAAAGAGAGCCTGAGCTGTACCAAGGAGGAAGTGGTAAACACAGACCACTCTGAGAGCAACCTTTTGCTTATCTGTAAACGGCAACAGATCCAAATAATTGCCTCACTTTTGTTCGATGTGGAAGCCCAGTTAAGTGCGCCGAGGGGCAAAACATTTGTGCAAGCAGTTCTTGATCCCGAAGAGCACTTCATTGTTGCTTTGATGAGGGATTGCCTTCTTTTGGTCTGGAACTGGGTCTCAGGTCAATGTGTGTTAAGCCTCGACACTGGAGACAGCCAATCTTTCAAACTTATCAAGCTTAAGCACTTTCCTTACCTTACAGCCATCACAAGCACAAGCGTTGTGAATTGGGACTGGGATCTTGTTTCGGTGGCAGCCTCCACGCCAAAATCTGGCGAGAAAGTGGTTAAAATAGTTGTGGAAGCGCATGGGGAACACTTCTATGCAACAGATGGGTCTGAGATAGTGAGGAGGTGGACTATGTTAAATGGGAAACAGGAGAGCTGCTTGCTTCACCATGGTCCAGTGGAGACCATGGTTCTTTCGGCTGATGGCACACACTTTGTGACCATTGCTTCTGGTGACGTTTATGTGTGGAACACAACTACAAACGAGAACGCTCACAGAATCCAGGGCAGTCAAGCATCTCGGGTGCTGTTAACTCCAAAAGGCAACTTTGCGGTGACTCTTTCAGAAACGGGCTTATCAAGGGTGTGGAAGTTGTGCAGTGGACATGTGGTTTGTAGCGTCCATCATAACCTCAGAGAGGCTGTCATCTCACCAGAGAGCACTTTCCTTCTGGGCATCAACAGAGGAGATCTCCTGGCTGTCAGTCTCTGGTCTGGTCACATCAGCAGACGGTTCTCCGGGTCTGAGTGGTCGGAAGTTGTCGCCTTTGTCCCATTGTCAGAACATCCAGACTACGTTGTTCTGATTACCATTGCAGGGGAGCTGTATTCATGGAGGGTAACGGAGGAAACAGTTTGCCACCAGTTCCAGTTCCCAGAGTCTTTCGAGTGTGACACACAGCTGTTTAAGTTCTCATCCGATGGACATTATGGGATTGTTACTGGAGCAGAAGCCGAGATAAACGTCCTAGACGTCTACCACGGCAAACTGCGCTCCTTGAAGACAGAAGGGCCGGCCCAGCAACCGCTTGTAGACATTTGTGGTAAATATGTGGTCTATATCTGCAACCCGTCAGCGAGGTGTCAGAATCGCTCTTGTGACCTTCACAATAAGCAGATCTTGGTTGCCATACGTGTAACAGATGGGCAGAGAGTGGGCAGGTTCTATCTCTGTGGAACACCTTCTGCTCTGACCCTTTCTGAAGAGATGTGTGTGTTTGTCGGTTTCGAGGACGGCTCTGTTGGAGTGTACGCCATCAGTGACACAGACTGTCACGTTTCCAGGCCCAAATGTGAGAGAACAGAACTGATGTGTCCATTTGATGAGCCTCAGGTTTGGTTGCCCTTGTCAAACCCCGACCTCAGCTGTGTGGAAGCAGCCTCTGAATTACTGTAAATGTGTTGGACTTGACTACAGTTTTTGTTTATTTATTTTATTAAATAATTTAATATTTTTATTTTATTTTTTTATGCTTCTTGATTTATTCACATTTTTTGCTTCCTTTATGTCACGGCTCGGCCAGTGTCCCAGTTGTGTCCCAGTTTCACCTGTTTCATTGATTATGTCCTGTATTTAAGTTCTGATTGCATGGACCACAGGCATCGGTCCATCGCCTCTCTTCGAATCATCAGCCCTGTTTTCATGTATCGGCCATCGTGCCAGGTTTTCGTTCACATTCATGTTGAATAAAGAGCCTGAAGTCATGGATGCCTGCATGCCTGGTATCTGGGATTCCAGGGGTAACCCCCGCAGCCGTGACACTTTAAAGTACATTAAATTACTTTTGTAATGTCATAAACTTTACTGGAGAACAAACCAATTATTTTGTGTCCATCTTTTGAATTACTGTATATATTTCTGTCACATTGTAATACAACTACTCAACTACAACTACTAAAGGTAGTAACTTGTAGCTTTTAGCCATAAAACCATATCCCGGTTAACAGATGATATATGGTGTAGTCCTAGTTCCTAAAATGTTTATTATAGACATTTAAATTTTGTTCCTCTTTGAGATCTGAAGTTTTACACACCAAGCTGACTTGGAAGCCTTTGACCAAGTTGTTTATGATTTTAATTCTGTTTTATTTGCTAGTGGGTGAAACGTTAAAAAACATATTTCTAGTTGAGGTGGTATTTCTTAATGCCAAGTCTGTAATACACTATTAAACAAAAAAAGGTAAAGGTAGGAATACTAGAGAAATTCAAAAATTTCAGTGACCAGTGACTTTTGTTTTTTATTTTATGTTCCTGTAAGCTTTTACAGATGTACAGTTTCTAAATTAATGTATAATTATGCAAAAAATGTTAAAAAAAGAAACAAAATGTTGGTATGAAATGTTACTGTATATATAATGACTATTATTAAATGTTCTGATGTGATTTTACTCTTGTGGCTTTGGCTGAATTCTTAAAACTCAGATGGATGAGGAATGTAAGACATATAAAAACTATATTGTTAAGTATTGCATAAGAATTCTATTCTAAAACGTTCAGGCTGTAGTTTTGTCCTGGGTTGGTTGATCTTCAGAGGTTTAATGAAGGAGTTCCATTAACCTTCTGTGCTGTAATTACAGCTCTCTCTGCTGCTCTCAGGACAGCTCAGGCTGGGACAGACATTTCTGTTCCTGACTGTTTTTAACTCACTGTTTTTAACTCACCTAGCCAGTCCAGCTTAGAACTACATTTTCTTAAAGCTCCCCCAAAAATACAACTAAATATATATAATCAAAACTTAAAGTATAAAGCCAAAAACAAAAAAACTGTTACTAAAAATGAAGACACAAATCTGTAACAAAACATCTACAGTCAAAAACATATAACTAAAAATATAGACAAAAAATGTGTAATTAAAAATATACAAAAATCTGTAACTAAAATATACAGCCATAAACACTATACCTAAAATTATATGCAAAAATCTATAACAAAAAATATACAGCCAAAATATGTTAATTTGTTAATTAATAAGAGATGTAACTACAAATCTACAGACAAAAAATCTCTAAAACAAAGAAATATGTATAACTAATTATATAAAGCCAATAATCTATAACTAAAAACATACAGACAAGAACTCTGTTACTAAATCTTACTCAAATTAAAAATAAAATGTGTGGCTAAAAACATAAATATTAAATATCGTTTAAAATGTACTGATCTAATACAAGTATATTAATCTAACCTTTTTTAAAAGACACAAAAACTGTAATTACAAAAATAAACACTATAAACTACAACTACCAGCAGCCGGGAGCCTGGGAGCGGAAGTGCTGTGTTGTCATTTAAGAATTTCCGCCTTCCTAAGCGGTCCTTTCCTGTCTGAGGCCTACGGCAAGATGGCGGTCCAGATCTCTAAGAAGAGGAAGGTGAGGGAGTTTAATCCCCTTTTTCAGGGGAACGGAGGAGAATCTTGGCCCAATACCGGCCGGACAGTAGAGAGGACTTGTTTAGGTGCGGGTCGAGGCGTTTGAGGGGTGTCGGTGAGGGGGTTTTTGGAGCGGATTGAGGTGGATGTTTGTGTTCGAGGTTCATGGCGGGACTGAACTCACGAGCCGGGCCGGAGGTGTTGATTAATACACGGATTTACTCCTTCATTTTACCCTTATTCAGTACGTTCTGGGGCTAATTTCATCTAATATGAGGTGAACCGTGGGAACGTTGAAGCAGGGTAGTGATTAAAGTGGGTGACATTTTAACAAACAGTTAAGCTAAGCTAGCAGACTGGCCCTTTTTACACTCCTGATAAAATTAAAGTCTTAAATATTGTTTTCAGGACTGTTGGTGGTGTTAAATCTGTCTCTTACCCACTCATGCTGCTCCCCGGCCTGTAACGGTCATGTTCAGGGGTGTTTAATGCTCAATACCGCATGCTTTCCAGGAGCCCGGGTTTAAACTACGGTAAAATGAACATTAATGCACTAAAAATAATTCTTTCTTAAACACCTTGAGGAGTCCCGAAAGAGCCCAAGTAACCGATACTATCAAATCTGAGTGTCCCACAGACTCGCTGCTGATTTAGCTCGTCCAGCATCTCTCAGCAAATGAATGGGCTGTAATTGGGCTCTCCCTTCTAATTCTTCGTCTAAAATATACTCTCTGTTTACAGAGTAGATATAGTGGATTAAAAGGAAGTGCCTTTCCATAGAAATTGGTTGAGGGATGTTAGATCTGTGACCCTCGTCTTACTACTCAAAAATTTAGATTAAAGTAGAACAGTGTTACTAGATAAGACCAGATAAACTATATGTAAGTAGACGTAACAGCTTGAAGTCTTGCAAATGTGGAAGATGTATCAAAATCTGAGTGACTTACAGAACTGTAGTTGATCATTTAGCTCGTCCAGCCTCTCTCAGCATATAGGTGGGCTGGACTTTAAAAATTTTGGTGTAAAATATAATAACCTGAGCGTTTACAGTGTGCAGTGACAGTGGTTTACAAAGTCTCTGTGCTGTTTAACTCCACGATGTCTTACTGCACTAAAAATAGAGAATTAAAGTAGAAGAAACGGCTAGAAGTTAGAAATGGGAGATCTGAATGTCCTACAGAACTGTTGATCTAGCTCGTCAGCCTCTCAGCGTGCAAGCGGACTGTTATTAGGCTCTGCTTTTTCATTCTTGCTCTAAAATATAATATAACTGCTTTCAGAGCAGCCCAGGAACTGTTACCAATAAACCCTAACGAAAGCACACAAGTTTCTGAATGTAATTGACTAAAATGATTTCACAAAGTTCTTTTTTTCAGAGAGGTACTCGAGGATAAGTGTCTTTTGAAAATACATTTATACTTTAATACAACCAGTTATTATTCCCATTAGAAATGTGGGACATGTACATTTGGGTGGCAATATTTTGAGATGCATTGCATAGGTATGTTTTATGTGTGACACTTCTGGTGCATCATACAAACTCTCAGCTCTAGAAAACCTCAACAATTAAATGCCATTCATTACATCTGTCCTGTTGCCGTCGTCTCATATTTGACTTTAAAAGCCATTTCATGCAGATTTGCGGTGTGTTCCCTTCAGTTTGTCTCTGACGGCATCTTCAAAGCTGAGCTGAACGAGTTTCTGACTCGAGAGCTGGCCGAGGATGGGTATTCCGGCGTGGAGGTCCGGGTTACACCAACAAGAACAGAAATCATCATCCTAGCCACCAGGTACGGTTTCAATTGAAGACTATAACTGAACTTAGTAACTTAGTAGTATAAATGTTGACGTATAAAAGTGCCTAAATATCAAGTTACTAAGTGATGTGACTGCAGGACCCAGAACGTCCTGGGAGAGAAGGGCCGGCGCATCAGGGAGCTGACTGCCGTCGTCCAGAAGAGGTTCGGGTTCCCAGAGGGCAGCGTGGAGGTGAGTGACGATATTTCTGCAGCCAAGTTTTTGTCCAGCTGTCAAATTAAAGTCTCCATCAGCTGTTAAACTAAAACTGTTTGAATGAAAATGAGCTTTAAGTTTTATGTTCAGTTTTATGTTGACTTTCACACCTTAAAAGCAGTTGCTCTAGAAATTCTGTAGATGAGCTTCTATGTGGTCTTCGGAAACACTTTTGTGGATATTGGAGCTTTTTTTTTTTCTGCTTTCTATCATTCAGTGTTCATGTGAATTTCACCCTTTTTTTGGGTCAAACAACCAATCTATGAGAATTACGTTTTTAAAGTCTCTTTTTCCCCTTGATATGTTTAAATGTGCCTAAAAATATGTGCCTGGAAACATTTTTTAATCCTTGGATGCAGTTCTGTGTGAATAGAACATTACATGGATTATCTAGCCATATTTTGTTTATTAAATGCTTCAATTACATTTTCCCTTGTAAACACCTTGTTTCTGCAACCCACCAGGTTCTCTGGGTTGTTGAGTCGCAAGACACAGTTTCAATGCAACTCTTTGTGTTAACACTGTGTTCCGTATCAGTGCTGTGACACTATATTCTGAAGAACTTTCTATGCTGTTAACAAGCTCCACACTTTAAAGTGCTCTGCAGCCATGCTGCCAGAAAGAGATGATGGTTTTCTTTTCAAGCTTTTTTTTTTAAGGAAAGAGCCCCCGTCATGTCAGTTGATGGCCTTGTCAGTGAAACATGTTTCTTTCTGACTCAAGGCAGTGATTGTGCTGCCAGAATAGTCTGAAAGATGTTTTTAATGTACCATCATGTAATGATTTGGAATTTAAGATCAAATATTGATGTCACGGGTCTTAGATTATTTGTTTTTTTGTTTATTCATGACCCAAAAAGGCGGAATTATGCAGTTGACCATCCCACAAAGTCGCAGGACTCAAGTATGCAGTTAGGGATATAAACATCTAGTCCTACGAAAGAACTGTTTAAGTCTCTGGTTCTAAAATATCTATAGTTTTACACCGTTTTGCCGTGAAATAACCATTCTTGATATGGCATTAAAGTACTACCACTACTAAACCAAACCTGCTCCTCCTGTTATGTTTTTTAGCTCTACGCTGAGAAGGTTGCCACCAGAGGACTGTGTGCCATCGCCCAGGCAGAGTCTCTCCGCTACAAGCTTCTCGGGGGCTTGGCTGTCCGTAGGTGAGCAGATTGTCTATAATACTGTTCTCTGTTTACTTCTGAGTGTGGGTTCATCATGGAGTTTAACTTCTACACCTACCTCCTATGATGCACACAAAAAAAAGGTTCCTGAATGGTTCTTGATTGGGATGTGCAGTTCCAGGAGAGACCTTTATCCTGCCCTTTAAATGGGGGTGCTTTAGAGTTTTTTGCATCTGCAGTGTTCTATTTTGAAAAGGCACAAAAGTCTCCCTGTACTGGATTGGGTTGGGAAATAATTGGGCCTATCTGAGAACACCTGGTCAAGACTGTTCTGGCAGCCTTTATTTTTAAGCGTGAATGTCCTTCAGTGATGATACGATGACGAGTCGGAACGGCGCATGTCTCGCCTGAGAGTTCTGGGTCAGGTGTCGCGTTCTGTGCTCCTGACTTTAGGCCCTCAGCGCGGACTGTTCCTTTCAGTTGAAGACATCGAGGCATTTGTCTGAGAAGAGTGAAAACTACCAGGATAGTGTCTGACTGGATTCAATAGATTTTTAAAATAAGAGTTTGACTTTTGTCCCCTCAGGGCCTGTTATGGTGTCCTGCGCTTTATCATGGAGAGCGGGGCCAAGGGCTGCGAGGTGGTCGTCTCTGGAAAGCTGAGGGGTCAGAGGGCCAAGTCCATGAAGTTCGTGGATGGTCTGATGATCCACAGCGGAGATCCAGTCAACTACTACGTCGACACCGCTGTCCGCCACGTCCTGCTCCGACAGGGTGAGTGAGATCCGCGTGAGGCTTATGTCTTATGAAAAACCTGACATCACATTTTAATTAACAGACTTGATGAGGTCCAAACGTACTTGAAGAACAATTATTGCATTAAAAAGGTCCATATCCTATATAGCAGTAGAGCCTTTAACACTGTGTGAGTGGACAGGGCTATGATGCAATAGACTGAGTGGATATATGTAGATGTGACATCAGAGTGATGTCATGTTTTTGTATTAGTATGCATGTGTATTGTATAAAAAAGAGGAATTGACGTCTTTTCATTACGTGTATTAAAATATTTAGTTTGACATGATTTTGGGCCCCTTAGGAAACAACGTTTTTCCTTCCTTTAACTAATAAACACAGAGAGTCAGGTTTTTTTGCATCCACTGAAGCATGAGATTATCCAGGCAGATAACAGACGAAGGGAACTTTGTAGCATGTAGTTAGAAGTTGCACTGAGAGGCAACTAAAGATCTACATGACCTTCTAACTAGCATATCTGTAATTCCACGTGAGAGGTCAGTTTGAGAGGGTTTTACATCTCGACCCACTGCAGGTTCATTTAACTAAAAAATGTCCCATTCGCCAGACAGACTGCGCAGGGTCAAGTGTAGGGCTGAAATGGCTTGATCTCTCAGTGATCCTCTCCCCTTCAGTGATGATACGATGACGAGTCGGAACAGGACAGCGTCTCGTCTCTGAGGATTCTGGGTCGTGGATCACGTTCTGTGGTCCTGACTTCAGGTCCTCAGAGCAGGCAGTTCCTTTCGGTTGAAGACATCGAGGCATTTGTCTGAGAAGGGTGGAACTGAGTGACTGAAATCCAGATTAATCCAGAGGCTGAAGTTTTTACAGTTAAAGAAAAGAGGAAATTATGGTTCAGGATAACTATCAGCAGCCATGAATGCATTTAGTGTGATGAGACACTTTCCCACAGACCACAGTGAAACATAATATTCAACAAAGGACAATACAAACATAGACAACAGTGTGCAGTAATGCAACAGTGTCTTTAAACCTTTAGAATGGTAGTATTGCGCAATAACTTTGTTGCACAGGAGGCGGGTACATTATTGAACAAAGTGCAAAAAATGACACAATAGACAATAACAGTCTGAACATTTAACTGTAAATGTGTACAATATAACTGTATAAAACCACTACATGAATCTGAAGGCGACAGTCAACTTCCTGCAGAGTCTTGAATTAAACATAATGCAGCTCTTTAACTGACTGAGGTGTTTGGAGCTGGAGTGTAGTGCTTTCTTTGAATGGTTGTTTCTTGCATGTTGGAACATACTTGGTCTTGTTAAAGGCTTTTTCGTCTCATAGTCGCCTGTTTGTGTGTTTCTGTCCAGGTGTGCTTGGCATCAAGGTTAAGATCATGCTTCCCTGGGACCCCAGTGGCAAGATCGGCCCCAAGAAGCCTCTGCCCGACCACGTCAGCATCGTGGAGCCCAAGGACGAGGTCCTCCCCACCACCCCCGTGTCGGAACAGAAGGGGACCAAGCCTGAGGTCCCAGTCATGCCACAGGGAGCTCCTGTACCTACTGCATAACGGGTAAGAGGGATAAAACGGGGTGCAGCCTCAGTGGAGACACTTTAGGAATCTTAAACTAAATTGGGCATAAAGGTCCAGTGCAGCTTTTAATAGCATAATTGTTCTCATGTGAAGAATTGGTCTTGGAACGGTTGGCACTAAAACCTGGTGCCTAGCAGGTTTCTGCTATTAAGTGGTAAACCTGTAGACAGTTCATGGTAGGATTTGTGTGAAGGGATCTGTTCCACATAAACTAATGGACCTGCATTAACCGTAGTGTGAACGGGAACTGGATATCTGAAGTTACACCTAAATGAGTATGAATATGCTGCTAGATGGCATCATTTTGAGGTAGTATTTGATCTAAAATGGGTTAAATGCCAGGCTTTAAGGCAAAATAGTCCCTTAATATAAACCTTTTCATTAGCTTCAACACTGTTGGTACCATTTTCAGCCGTTGTATATAAAAGCTGGAGGTGGGCATAGATCAATTTTTGAAATCTAGATTAATCTCATTGTAATCTTGAGATTAATCTAGATTTTGTTTTTATAGTCTTTATAGCCTGTTTTTATAGTGTAAACCATAAATATGCCTCCAAATGTTCTCCCAGATCACTTTCATTTCATTCTGAACTCAGTTTAATACATTACCCTTAAAGAAAATGTAAATATTAACCCGAGGTTTAAATACGGAAAAGACAGGAACGAGAGAGAGAGACAGATGATCTGCACGCTCCGGAAAAGTCACGAACGTGAGAGAAACAGGGAGAGCGAGAGAGAGAGAGAGAGAGAAACAGAGCGAGAGAGAGAGAGAGAGAGAGAGAAACAGAGCGAGCGAGAGAGAGAGAGAGAGAGAGAGAGAGAGAGAGAGAGAGAGAGGTAAGAGAAGAATCTGATTAAATATCCATATGTCAGCATTGAAGCGTCAGAGGCTACTTCTCAATAGCTAACAGGCCTAAGTGCAGCTTCCCTAGGTGTTTAGTGGCAGAGCAGCTTTGCCAAGTATGATGTTACTGGCTTCCATGTTAATGTTCACTCAGGAAGGAGCTTTATTGGCATACAGGGGGAGCAACCCGGCCAGCTGCGAAAACACAGTTAAAGGGGCTTTAGTGCTCATTTCATGAATACTTAAAGTTTACTTATTGAAAAAAAGGAGAGCGCGAGAGAGAGAGCGCGAGAGAAAAAGGTGAAATTAATGGACTGTGCTCGGGTTTTTCCTCATTGTTCGGGCCATGAGCGCACACTCCCCAAACCCCTCCATATGGGCCGCTCCTCCGGGTTCAGGCCGTCCTGTGAAACTCAATCTCGAAACGTTCCAAGAACAGAGGCTCTGTTTTCTTTTTTCCTCCCTTTTTTTTTCTTTTTCCTTGTTCCTTTTCGGAGGAGTGTTCTGGGATTGCCATTTGGCCGGTGAAAATCGCGCTTTCGCGTCCGAACTTCTCGCCCTTGCCGTTTCTTATGGAGCTGCGAGGGCAGGAACGATTAGGCAGTGTGGCGCCCCTAGTGGCCCTGAGATCGTACTGCAGCAGTTTAAGGTTATTGGGGTTTTTTTTTTGGTTGTGGGAGTATAACTGTCCAGAAGGAAATATAAACATATCTGGTTGGAGAGTGATATACTTTCAGAGGAATTCCACATTTAAAAAAGTAAAATAAAAGAATTTTATTTAATAATTTAGATGAAAGCAAGTGGGTTCAGTTTAGCGCAGAGACTCGGATTTGTTTACAGTGGTGGTGGATGGAACCAGACGTCTCCAACACAGACACAGCCCTTTAATTCACTGTCGACCCCCAGTGAGGCTCCACCTGTCTCCGAGGGTTTATACGGAATGTAAATGATGGTAAAATAGTGGCAGATACGTAATGTGAGCCTTTATGAAGGCTTATCCTACAAATAATGCATTATAACAAAGCGAACACTAAACGATTAAGTGTAGTGCAAACATATGTAAAGTGTAAAGTATAATCTTTATGAGAGCATGTTTTCAAATGTGTGCAGTGGGTAGCGCTGCTGCCTCACACCTTCGGTGTTGGGGTCTGAATCCCGTTCCTGGCCTTGTGTGTATGTGTGTGTATGTGTGTGTGTGTGTGTGTGTGTGTGTGTGTGTAAGACAGCCAGAAATGTGTTTTATCCATCAGTCAAAAACCTGGTTGTGAATCAACAGGCTGTCAGTGGCGTAAACTAACAATCGAGCGAAAAAGAAAAGCGCAGGTTCATTAGCGCCACCTGCTTGTTTCGGGGGAAAGAGAGGAGAACCAGCACGTTCTTCTCGGATGTTCACACGCGCTTCCACGTTCCCACCGAGGAGCCGATGGCAGCTGATGGGATCTGATTGGACGAGCTTTGACAGGAGCTGAGTAATGGCCATAAAGCCCAGAAGGAGAATGTAGGCAGCGCAGCCAAACCTCCACTCCTGCGATATTCAAGCAGTCCAGCACAGGAGGATGTGACCCCGCGTCCAGGCCGGGAGAACCGGAGCCCATCTGGAATCCATTAGCCTATACTTCTTTATTGAGCTTCAGAATTCCAGCAGTACATGAGTCCCAATCCCACCCAGGCACTTCACCCCCACCCCCCCGCCCAAACCCCCACCCCTCCACCCAAACCCCCACCCCTCCACAAGTTCCATACCTGCTAAGCATGAGGCCAAGATCCCCAAAGCGTCGTAGAGCTCAGATAATTTGTTCTTTAGTGAGTTCTGCAGGTGGTCCTGAGCGTTCGGCTCCAGCTCTGTCCTCCAGAACACTGGAATAACACGCAAACCCACTCACAACTTTATCATTTCCACTCTTTAAACATAACTACATGCCTTTCTTTCTCTATTTACAAGGTTCAAACGTAGCGCCTTATCATAAAGTACTTCCTCTGATAACAAACACAAGACAGAACAGAAGATAGAACCCATTGTTTAAATGCTGAGAAACAACTCGTATTAAATAATGCTACATTTTTACCTTGGATTGTGATAATAATACACTACAGCTGTACAGTCAGTGATGTATCTAGAACTGACTGAAACCTGTTTACACTACAGCTCTACAGTCAGTGATGTATCTAGAACT
>JBBPDC010000019.1:18066307-18081168 GCA_037974485.1 Hemigrammopetersius urotaenia
TACTGTAGGAGTTGAGAAACCCGTTCTCAAAGACTTACTTTTAGTCATTATTTGGGCAGCACACATATTCTGAATGCAAAATTCAAATGAGCCGTTTTAATCTAGATTAATGCCAAGATTACAGTGAGATTCATCTAGATTAAAAAAAAGAATCTGTGCCCACCACTATATATATATAGGCATACATATGTTTCATGATAAATGGACCAATAGAAACAATCCAAATGACTTAGAATACACTCTCGTTGCATTAATGCACCTAAAAGGGGAATCTGACTATTTTTTTGGTGAGAGTTTAGATGTAAACAGTTGCAGAGTTGTTTGATGTAAAATGGTTCCCTGTACAGAAGCTTACAACCTATTTTCTTCGCAGTGATGGTGAATAGAACCGAGCATAATATCTAATACAAATGTTTTATTTACCACTCTTGAATTTTTTGTGATGTTAATGATGGTAAAATAGTGTTTTTTTCATCTAAATAAAAAAACAAAACTTTTCTTAAGGGCCTATTTTACCACCACCATGAAAGGGACTTCAGAATATGAGGCAAAAAAATGAAAGCGTCTCAGGGATCGGACAGTGTATTCATAACCATTCCATGTGTAATTCATATAACAGTGATAAACTCTAGACGTCTGGTTCCATTCACCGCCGCTGTAAACAATTCGCTAAGCTTCTCTAGAACGACTCATATATGCAGGAACTGTGGAATGTATCTGTAATAAGATAAACCTTTTAGTCCCACAAGTGGGAAATTTGCACGCGTCACAAGACACAATGGCAGGAATGATGCACGTTTATGACACATCTTTATATTTTTTTTACATTCTGTGCCACAAACTACTATGCAAATGATGTAGAAAGGGTTTCTCTCACACTTCTACAGGGCTATTGTTTGTATTCCAGTGTTGTAGGCACACCCCCACTGGCACGAGGGGTGACTTCCTTTCATGTTATCTGCGATCAAAGTGGTCTTTGGCCCACGCAGAGTGGAGGCTGTGATTAAGGAATGAGGTTTAATCACAGGCCGCGGACCCGGCCCGGCTGATTATGCGCCGCGTCTTCAAGGTTAAACCAAGATTGGATAGGTGGTCCTGCTAACCCCGCGCCCCAGAGAGCGGATGAAAGGCCTACACACATGAAAGCACCGACTCGTCCCGACCCCCACAAAGCCTTTCTTCTGCGGGGTCACTATTTCCTTCATGAATTATTTGATGCTTGGTGTTTGATTTTGTTTTTTTTAGCTCACCGTCACCTTTGTTTTTGCACTCAAGCACAAAGCTTTTATATGAAAATCACTTCATGCACATGGATTTTGTTGTGGTCGAGTCAAGAACATGTTTTGGAGGGGGGGCAAGTCAACCTTTATTTACATAAAACTGAATAAAACAGTCTACAATAAATAACTGTTTCAGATGATCGTCATTTGTTTCTCCGCTTGGAGTACAAAAGGACAGGCAGAAGAGTCTCGGGGGGGACAGTAAGGTTTTGTTTTGGTTTTTCTTTGCTGAAAATCAGAAATAGTTTA
Organism: Hemigrammopetersius urotaenia; assembly: GCA_037974485.1. Lineage (NCBI taxonomy): Eukaryota > Metazoa > Chordata > Actinopteri > Characiformes > Alestidae > Hemigrammopetersius > Hemigrammopetersius urotaenia. The sequence goes on from JBBPDC010000019.1 coordinate 18,067,837, forward strand.
CGTCCCCCCTCTCAAACACAAATCGATCCACAAAAGGAAAAAATACATCTCTGTAATGCATGAGGAATCTTACTTGCACATCATGAGCAGAAAACAGTGCCACTTAAGTTTTAAAAAGGAACATTTCACAGGCTCTTTTCATGCTCCGCCCACACATGTGCTTCACCATGGCGACCGTTGCTAAGGCATGCCTTACAGGACGCTGGCAGAGATCCCATTCAAAACCCAAAGGAAATTGCAAAAAGTTTAAATACTTACATTTTGACTTAAGCAACATTGTTGGGCGGAGCTTGGCAAGTCAATACTACTGAGATTCAGTTTTAATTTTTAGGATCTATAGGTGTTCTGTATGAAGAAAAAAAAACAGGCTACAGGCATTGAGCCACACAGTTGCACACACAAGGTTTGAACACCCTGAATTAAATAACGTTTTATTGATGTTTGGTGCAGGGAACTTATTTTTTTAGCTATTTTTAGTGGACAGTTTCTATTTGCCAGGTCTGGGTTAATAAACCACAACTTCTACATGCGTTTCATTTTCATCATTTAAAACTCAAAACTGTAATTGTGCATTTAATGTGCTCAAGTTTTTTGGGGGCAAGTTCGGTCCTGGAGAGCCGGTGTCGAGCACAGTTTCCTCAAACACACTCTCAGAACTTTAATAAATGCGTCTCAGTGATTAGCCATTTATAACCATTCCATGAGTAATTCACATTTATTGACAGGTGATAAACTCTTTAGATATCTGGTTCCATTCACCAGCACTGTAAACAATTCTGACTTGGAAAACTATGACTCTGTTTACATCTTAACCGTTTAAAATGATGCAGCAATTTTGGAAGATCTGTGGAATTTATCTCTAATGTAAACTTGGTGATTTACAGGCGAGTTGAACCAGGTGTGTTTGAGCAGAGAAATCACCAAAGTGTGCTGGACACCGACTATCCAGGACTGGATTTGGGTCTAAAACAGAACACACTTCAGCACATTTAATGCACAATTACTATTTATTACTGGTTAAAAATGAAGCATGCAGAATATATGGTTTAACAGCCAAAACTTTAACAGCAAATAAATAGAAATAGTAGGGGGAAAAATTTTAAAAATCAAGCTGTTGTGAAGATATCATTATTCGTCAGGGGCGCCAAAACCTTTGCACAGCCTTGAACCTGTGTCCAGCAGGCGTCAGGCAGACTCACTCCTTCTGCACCTTTTTAAACGTGTGAGGGAAAACTGGAGGTGCACCTGCAGGGACATGCTGGAGAAACGCTGATGTTTATCAAATTGTCCTGAAGACGACCTCCACTAGCAATTCCAGGGGCCCAATCACACGGCGCTGTGTCCAAACTCGTATTGCACTTTAGTTTGCTCCATGATAAATTACCGTCTTGAAATAAAAGCTCAAATTTCAGGGTCCTGAAAAACATAGAAAGCTAATCCGCCAAGAAAAGGTCACGCCCCTTTCTCAGCCAATCAGAGTCTCAAAAAAGTATCGCAGCCGGCAAAGCGCCATCAGTCCGGCTCCGTCTGAACCGTCTCAGAGACACCAACCCGTCCGGTTCCCTTTCAGAGGTGAACACACACCTGTCCTAACTGCACTGTTCAGGTAGAACCTCCTACCAATTAAATATAAAAGAAAGAAAGCCATGAGAACATGGTAGAGCTAAGAATAAGTCTGGTTATACGTTTCATTTCATATAGAATACTTTCTTTTTTTAAAATCAATAACTATTTGAAATCTCAGACCAGTGAATGGCATAAAAACAGGACTTTTGTTAGTTTTAACAGAAAGCACCGCAGTTCTGAACGAAAAAGAAAAAAAAACATTTCCTACACCTCTCAGTGCTTCAGTTATCTGAAAATAAAACCACACGTCCAAAAAGAGCAACAAAAAAGAGAAAATACTGTCAGTCGAGTGGGAGTGTCCATGACAATCTACAAAGATACGGGTAGAAACGAAGGGGGGGTCCCGCGTCTACCCGTCTCTCTTCCTTTCTTTTCGTGTCTCTACTTTCTCTCTCCCTGCTTTGTGTAAAGAGAGAGAAAAACAAGGCCCGATCCAGTCAGCAGTGTGTTAACGTCCTGTTTGAGGTCTTTTCCTTTCCTGTCCGAGTCACGTGGTCCTTTCAGTAGGAGCCGTAACGATCCTGCAACGGAAGAAAAGGAAGTTTAGAGAATACAGAACCTGGGGAAGGTCATGTGAAGGCCAACAGCTCTGTGTCATTTTTGTTTTTGCAAAGGGTCCCATTTGAAAGCCAGAAATTAAAGTACCTTCTGACTTATAATGAATTTTACTTTAAAAGCTTATTCTTTTGCCATAAAAACACTGACAGGAAGAACCTTTTTAGATAAATCATAAGGTGGCTGAATACTTCAGCAAGACACGGCATGTTATAACTGTTACACTTTACATTTTCAATATAAGATAATACTCCTTTTAGATCATTTTTAAACATTTAGATCATTTTTAAACATTTAGATCATTTTTAAACATTATCGTAAAAAAGTCTTGTGTACTGTGAGAATATATTTTGACTCCATTTCCCTCCTACAGTCTCAGTGCTGACTCACCTGAATGGTGTTCATAACTCCGTTAGCCAGCACAGCCATTTTCCCAGCCACGGTCTTCACCCCCTGCTTAAACTGGGCGATGTCCGGCCCAGAAGGAAGAACACTCTCAAATCCTGACGCCCCTACAAGCCACACACACTATGATCAGTGTACGCACAACTAAATCTCCTTTTATATTCTATATAAATGTACAATGTATATAGCATAATTTATTATGTATACATATGTATATACAATGTATACATAATGCACCAAGTATTATATATTGTATATAATATATAATTTATATGATCATAAATAAAGAATTAATGAAATTAGTTCTCGGCATATAACCCATGTAACCTATTCACCAAGTGAAGCAAGGGGTTGTCTGAGGAGCAGTGTGTGGGACAGTACCTTACTTTAGGGTACCAACAGTGGTGCCACTAGTGGTCCAGGGATTCAAACCCACAACCTTCTGACTGCAGGGACGACACCCTAACCACTAGGCCACCACTACAACTTAATTCAAGCCACTCTACACACCACTTGTACTATATGTACTTTATTATGTTGCATTTTGTATATGAGGAGATGTTGCACACAGAATCTCACTGAACTGTGTACAATCACAATAAAGGTATTCAATGCATAAAATCCAATAAAGCCCCAGCAAGGTCCAGCTGAAACACACACACCTGCTGAACGGGCGTTACCGTCCCCAAACAGGTCTGCGGAGCTGATGGAGGTGCTGCCAGACATGCCCTCCAGACGAGTCTTCGCTTCATACTGTTAAAGCACACAAACATTCGGATTACAGAGAGCCATTAAACACTCAGTTCATCAGTCAGTGGTCATTATTCCTTCACAAATCACAACAATTCAACTGCAAGTCTTAGTTTCCGTACCTCAGCGTTGGTCTCGCGGCCGAAGAACATGTCGGAGGAGATGGCCTTGGCATTGGCAAACTTCTGCCGTGCCTCGCTGGACTCCGCGACAGGAACCGAGGCTTCCGGCTTCCGTCTGCTGGGCAACCTGAGGGATTTCACACCAATAAACCACTCATCAGGCAACGGACAGATATCCGATTTCCATACGGCCCATTCATATCCACGACTGGGGCAGCTTGGGGCCTAGTGGCTAGGGAGTCATTGGTTTGAATACCAGGGCTGCTAGTGGCACCACTGAGGTACCCTTGAGTAAGGCACTGCTCACACTAGTGAATGGGTTAAATGCAGAGAAAGAATTTCACTCTTCACGCTGTGTGTTCATGTATGACAAATGGTCACTTCACTTTCTTTACTGTTACAGTACTGTTCATTTAGATAGGATTCATAGATCAGAGATTCTGTAGAAAATTTACATTTAAGACCATTATGACTTAAATTGAAGACTGATTTCACATTGCACTTTGGTAGTTGAACAATTGAAAGAAAAAATGCAATGGACTATTAAACACACATTTAAGACCTGCTATGTAAAATCTTAATATAATTTTTCTGATGATACATGTTCTAAAAGAAGAACCATGGCTCTATAAAAACATGAAACATGAAATAAAAAGGCATTCCTCTAGTAGTAACAATGATTTATCAACTTTTGATCATGCCAGAAAAATCCTTTTCAAGCAAGACATGCACACGAATTATGCAAATCAAAGAAACAGTGAGAGAAAAACGAACCTTTCACCGATTGGCTGAATGCTGGAGATGGTGACTTCTGTCTCTTTAGGCTCCTCCTTCTCCAGAGCCCAGGAGGAGGAGAAAGAGGAGCCTGAATCAGCGTCCCACCGAGAGCCGAAGCTGTCTCCCACTGTGAATGGGTTGTCCTTGTACCTGCCATGATACAATGTAGGGGTTCATACTTATTACATGCACATACATGCTGGATATGATCATTTTACTCAGAGCTGGAGGAAGTGGAGTCACTTATATATGACAAATTGTTAATCAACCAGAACAAGTTCAGGTCCAACCAAACCAGGGATGTAGTTAGAAGACCTTCAGAATAAACTGGATAGTTATTTGTGTATATATTTATATCCAAGTATGTGTATACATACACACACTACGTGTGTATACATACATAATTTCTCCAAGTGACATAATCATCTTCACTTTTTAATGCACAATTACTGCGTATTAGAAAAAGCCAATACAAATCCAAAAATGTTACATTTATTCTGATGTTAAACTCAGCAAATGAGGGTGTCTGCTTATTTTCACGCAGACTGGGTGTTTATAATGATTATTACATTATTAAAAATTTTCTCTACACAAGACTACCATGACTGCTGATGAACAGACCGAGTGTGCTCAGAGCTCTCTGAAGGAAGATAAGTGACAGATTCTACAAAAGTCCCTGCGACATTTGCATGAAAGACTTACTTTGGTGGTCCGGAAGTGAACCCAGGCTCATCATACATGTCCAGTTTGGAGCGAGAGGAAGACTTTGAGCCCACTGGGGTTTCCTGCTCAATCACCTGCATCTCTGACATCACAGAGTGAGACACAACACTGGACAGAATAGAAAAAAAAAACCAAACAAACAACAAATGAGATGAACTGCTGTTATGCCAACTGACCAGCAGGCAGAAGCCTGGGCTGAACTGCTCCCTGCTACAACACACCTAACTCGTTAGAGCTAATTAATGAGCCCCCTATTGAGTTTACAACCGGTATGTTCATCCAGACGAAAGGCAAGGATGCAGAGTACAAAGAAATTCCAGGACTGGTATTAACCCTTCAGTGGGGAGAGGGTTTTTTGTTTCGTTTAACAGTTCCACCTGACCCCTTTGCTTGCGTTCTACACTAAAATCCTTTGTTGTGACTTGTTCTTGTTTCCAAGGCTGATAAATGTCTCATCAGTAAGACAATATTCACACGGATGCTGGTGTCACTCGTTTGACTTTGACTCGATAGACAAGATGATTATTTTGGTTGGACAACAGCACAGGCTGTGGTTGCTATGGTTACAGTGCCGTAGTAGCTGTGAATGAATATGTGGAGACAATAAATACTCCATAAAGACAATTTATGAAGGAATGCAATAAAAACAACAGCTTCACAGAGTCATTTCCCAACGTTGCTTTGATGTACCTCATTCAGATATTTGTGTTTCTTGGTTGTGTGTGTTGTGCTCTTAGTCAGTGCGTCCGCGGTTAGTGTGATTTAGTATTGGATTGACTGTCAGATGTAAATACTCCTAAGTGTAAAAATAATTACATAACAGCTGTAATCTTGAATCTGCATAATCTTCTTGCTCAGTAGTTCCACTGCTGCGATGCTTTAATGGAAAGTAGCCAGGCGGCACAACCATGTGAGGCCACGCAATGAAGGGTAAAGGATGCTCCACTGTTTCTATACTGTTGTTCTAGAAGATGTTGGATTTACCTCCTGTTCCCGAAGCCCATGCCCAGCCTCTCTGCCTGCTCCCTCTTTTTCCCCTCCAGGTTCTGCAGCCTTTTCTCCTCCATTTTTCTGTCAATCTCCAGCTCTTTGTAGGCCAGACGCATAGACGCCACACTAAATGGAACAGAAGCGAAAAGGTGAATCAAATAAAGAGGAATTATAGCTATAAATGAGGCAGAAAAATATCTGCTGTGCTCAATGTTGTCCTATTGTGGCTATAATTATTTGGCTTATCTTGTCTTATAATGTCTTAATTTTTATAAATAATTCAGCATAATGAAATGGTTGGGATGTAAACAGCAGTTTAATGTGAAATGGTTCATTGTTACAGAAACTTGATTCCTTAACAGTGATGGTGAAATACACCAACTGTGCTAAAAAAAAAAATGTGGAATTCATTGCTTTGTTCTGTTGAAGGCACATACTGAGGTCACTTTGCACTTATTTACTATAAACTATATTTACTATAGTCACCTTTCAGACCATTTTCAGTGAACTTACACATGGCTGAATAAAACTGAAGTAACTGTGGAAAAAAAGTGTTTTCCTTGGGACTATTTTGCTTATACTTCTCCACTGTGAATGGTTTAAAAAAGTTTTTTTTGAAAACCATCACAAAGCAAGACCTCAGTCAGCTCATTAAAAACCCTTTTGTGCATTTTATATGTGAGCTTTTAGATTCATTAAACTCTTCATTTGTTTAGAACTTTTTGGAATGACTGATTTATGCAGATTTAAAAAAAAAAAATCTACTTAATGGCAATAGTTCACCCAAAAATTCTCCTCATTCTCCGACATGTAGTCGATCAGTCGAGACACGTTTTGTGTTTTAAGTTTGCTTCTTACAAGGTTAATGTAGCTTATAAATAATGGAAGCAAAAAGTCCTGCTTATGCAGTTCCTGACACTTTTTGACATATGTGGGACATTAAAGGACATTAAGGGACTGCACTGCACCAGATCAGATCTCCTGTCTCTGCAGGACGTTTATACCAGGAGACCAGAGACACCAGGATCATCAGAGACTCACCTCACCCACTAACTGTCTCTCTGACCTGCTGAAATCAGGAAAACACTTCAGGAGTCTTGCAGCCAAAACAGAGCCTCAGGAAGAGCTGCTATCTTTAGAACATCAGACTTAAATCCCTTTCATTTAAATTACTTGATAACTTAGTAGAACAGTCTCTTTCCCGATTCAGGGGCTGATTTCACTACACGTTGTACTTCTATAACTGTGCATGTGGCAAATAAAGACTCTTGAATCTACTGTTGTCTATAAATACGGTCAAATATATGTGGTAGAGTTACATGTTGGCTGATTGTCCCAGAACTACAGGTTAAACAAACCCACAGCTGGATTACTCAACCCAAGACAGGAGTCTCTACTCATTCTGGGTTCACTCACATGGACTCCTCGGCTTGCTTCTTAGCCTCGGCCACCTGCTCTTCTCTCAGCTTCTCGGCCACCTGAGCCTGTTTCTCCACCTCGTTGAAACTCTTACTGCTCACCTTCTGGGCCCCCAGGCCCTTCTTAGCCCCCAGCTGAGGACACACCAGCACACACATCAGAGATTGATTCATACAAGGAAACTTAGTTTTAGTAACTTAGTTAATCTAGCCATCAAAAAGATAGAGATGAGTAAAATCAGGGCCACATAAAAGTCCATTACAGGAGCATTCCAGAATTCCACCTCATCTTTAACTGCCACACCTGTAAGTACAGTCAGTCATTAAACCTGTACTTCAGGAAGGAGCATCAAACTTCTGAGCTACCAGCAAATGAGACAGAACAGTTTACATGCCTGAAAAGGTGCTGGGCTGAGGCGAATATACGCTGTGATAAAGGTCAGGGATGTTTAGTATGATGTGTATATTGTATACATGACACCTCAAAACCAGTTACATTTGTTTTAAGTATTTAGACGCTGAAGATGCAGAAGAGATAAGGATGAAAATTCTTCACCATTCCTTTATGTTTTCCATTTAATCTGTTAATACAGCCAATGTTAATGGCATGTGGGAGTAATACGGTAGTGCTTTAGCTCAGACTGCTGGAAACATCAGAGGCTTTTCACTGCTTGGACTTTATGTGGGCAGTCAGGCATAATGTTAGAGTGCCTCCTGCTGGTTAAATGGGAGACCTGCTGCATCGGGAACTGGCTCCAACAGTGTTAGGAGGAGCAAGAGGCGATCGGAACAGTAACACCTACCCCTTTCTTTGCAGTGGTTGGTTTCTTCTTTCCTATAATGGAGGGTCTCGTTTCTGAAAATAAGACAAAATAGATCATTTATTGTGTCTCTAAAGCTGAATTGAGTCCCATCATCCTTAATATGTAGGGCTGTCATTAGTATTCAGTTACACTTGATAAAAAAAAAAAAAAAAATTTTCCTTCTTGAAAAACGTAGCAGTGATTATTCGATGTGCAGGAGCCGTGTACCAAGGGTCCATATGTTATTTATGTATATTATCCACTTATGATTATTTACACTACAGGCCAGCTTGGATCAACCCCCGGACATTTAAAAAAATAAATAAATAAACGATAGACTGCCGTTTCAAAATGCTATTACAAGAGAACACTTAAATCTGACTGGTTTTCATTATTTTTCATTAAAGACTGTAGTAACACATTATGGGACACATCAGGTCTGAAAAATAAAAAGTATTACACCGCGTGTAAGAACCATGTTGAGAAATGTATTTGTTTTAAGGTATTATCTGTTAGAACATTATTAAGAGACGTAAAACTGTGAATTTATGAAGAAAGTTTTATTTTGGTTCATAATTGTGAAGTGTGTGTGTTTAACCACTAGGGGGAATGCAGTGAATGCAGTTAAACGTAAACGTCACAGTCACGTAAGCCCAGTAGACGGCCGGGTGGAGGTGATACAGTTTTCTGACCGACCGACCGACCAGTTTAGATCTCAAAATAGCATAGAAAGACTGACTTTAAAGGAGTGTTTGTCTGTGTAATTTGTTCTATTACACTAGTAAACATTTATCAAAGAAGATCCTGGAGTTTGAGGAATTTGTCGAGTCAGATTGGTTGCAAAACACCCGCTCCGTTGGTGGCATGCAGGGCTAGAAGGAGCAGCCACCACACACTACATACATTTCAAAACCAGTCTGTTAAATTTAGGTTTTCTAACGTTCTCTTGTAACATTCTCGTGTTTTGAACAAGCAGCACATCTACTTACATGGCCGTTTTCCAACCTCTTTTCATCAGTTTGTACTACATTGTGATGCCAGTGTATACAAGGAAACTAAACCAAATCCACATGGTGTTTAAAGCACTGACCCTCAAACTGGGATGCGCAAGAAAAAGGGTAAACATGCCTTTTCTGAAAAACCTTTGAGAATGACCTCAGCGCAAGAATCCCAACCGTAGCTAAAGAAAATGCATGTAATTTGAATGAGTGGTTGCAATTTCTTGGGCAGTTAAGCCAGGAGTTTATTTCACTGCCTTATAAATACAAAGCAGATATTAATGTACTGCCACAAAGCAGCCACGTGCAAAATCTGCTGTATGAAGCGGGTCATTCGCTTCCAAGCTTCATTTGGAGAAATTCAGAAAAGTATTATAGAGGGATTTCTAACACTTCATTTTTTTAATTAAAGTGGATAGCACCACCAGGTTTACATTTTTCTAGTCTTTTACAAAATATTAATAGTTTATTAACTGTCAAGTCCATTTTTAAAGTCAATCTGCATTATTTAGTCTTTTTCATATTTCAATGAAACAACTCGATCATGAAATATCAAAAAATAATTGTTAGTTTCCTCAAACACTAAGATTAAACCATTCAAGCGTTATTAGTATGCAAGGAAAAAGCAAAACACAAAGCTGAAAAAATTCAAGCCAGCAGAAGATGGAAATCCTCGCACTCACACGCGGTAGGTTCCAAATCTTTTGCCCTTCTATGGTTTCACAAGTGATAACATCCACACTCAGGCATGGCCAACTTTACACAAAGCCTCTACACAATGGACCAAACTGAACCTGGGCCCTCTGAGACCTTCTACACGGAACAAATGGAGAAGTTAGGCCTGATTAAGCACGAGAGCAAATATGCACTCCATCCGTCGAGAGTTAGAAAGCATCTAATCTCATTATTCCAGTACATTAGGCCTCGGTGGACCTGTGTGTGCTCGGGCTCTGCTCAGAAAGTCTTAAAGATAACAAGCCCCGAGATCAGAGAAGAGCAGTCCCACCGAAATGCACTTGATGAGATCAGTGACCATCAGTCTGAGCAGAAAAACCTGTTGGCCTCGTTGGGCCCAATTTAGCTTGTCCACTACACCTCATTTTCCAGGCTTTCACACCGGACTGGAGAGAGAAACCCACCTACAGCAGGACAGCCCAACCCTCCTTACGCTAACACTGTGGAAGTGAAAGAAAGCTGAAGATGCATTTATATGCAGGGTTGGGTATGAATTGTATTCATTCTGATTCCGGTTCTGCTTCTTATAGACTGCCCCAATGGTAATAAAAAAGAAACTGTGTGTGATTTAGTTACTGAATGACTGTCAAATGTATAAAAGTATAGACACAAAGCTCTATGTGTAAAGACGGGCTATAAGCAGTTATCTTGATTTACCATTAACTTGCAATCAACCACCAGAGAAGACACTTAATAATGAACTAAAATTTCCTGATCAAGACAGGCCTAGACATAGGGAGTGTACAAAATTCTGAAATGCATTGGGGCTATACCATGTGAGGCAAGTATTTACAGTGGAAGATCATTATAACAAAGTAAACTATAGCTGCTGTGCTATAGTGGAAGATTTGGTTCAGTTTTTGAGCTTGCGAAGACTTTATGAAGGACATTAGCAGTGGACTGGTTATAACTTCAAGGACACGGCGTTAAAGGTTGGAATTCAGTCTTAACGGAATGCAGGGTGTTAAAAGAGTGGCTTTGGGTTGAAAGCTGGTGTGACACACTCCACTCAAGCGTCAATCAAGCACAAACACATGCTCCTAATGTCCAGCCAGCCAATTCAAAATCATTCAAGTCACCTTTAAGAGGCTCTGGCTCCTCAGGCGCCAATTTCATTGCGTCGTCTACATGAACAGAGCAGAGACGGCTGTTACAGAGGAGTAAAGGAGTCAAATTATGGACGCCTGCTATTGGTCCTTCATAGTTACTACAGTAAACCCCAGACATTCGCAGGGGATTACGTACCAAGAGCACTCTCAATTTTTTAAAAATGCGAATTTGTGATGTGCTCTAAAAAATATATTTTTATAATGTAAACCCTAAATATGCTCCCAAAACACAGTACTGTACAGTTTACACTGAACTCCTGCAGTGCTAAAATGTAAATACAGATATTACCCCTGTATAGACTGGACTGTAATTCAGGCATGCGTGTTTTCTATGGTATAAGCAGGTAAACACAGCATTAATTTAATTTACAGTAATACAAACACTTCAAGAAGAACAAAACAAAAAACACGAGAACACTCAGCGAAATACTCGAGACGCTCCACACTAGAAACTGTTCTGATGCTGGACTGCAGCGTCGCAGGGCAGCAGCCAATCAGCAGCTAGGAGAAACAAATAACACTTGGCTACTTTCAAACCTCCTGCCTCCGAGAATAGGGGTATTCCGCCTGTACTCAAAGGCAGACACTTTGTGTTCCCTTGACAGTACCAAAAACTGTATAATTATATTTTATATGGAAATGTAGCTGAATGTACGTTTATATCCAAATTACAAATTTAGCAAATAATATTTTCCTAATAATTTTGCACTAAAATGCATGAAAAATTAGATATTGCCACACAACAAAAAAAAAAAAAAAAAAAAAAAAAAAAAAAAAAAAAAAAAAAAAGCAAAAATAAATAAATAAATAAATGCAGAGAATTTCTGCAGTTTCCCCAAATTTGCAGGGGTTTCTATAAACAATTATTAGCTCAGTTCTGAGGGGAAAAAAATACCAAATTCTGAACCAAGAATTAGCGTCGGGGGTTACTGTATTATGTAAAGGTGACTAAAGGTTATTAACTGTCCTATAACAGTACACTTTCTCTAATAAAGTATTATGGTGTCTACCCACGATTTATTAATTATCTTTAAGTGTTTGATGTGTCTTCCTTCAGTTCTATGAGAAATTCTGAGTGAAATGCCTGGACCGTCTCTGAGACAACTGGATGTAACGGTGATGATCAGGTCAGACAAAAAATGCTACAGGGAGGTAATCATTTTTAAGAGAGGATTATAGAAAATAAGAAGTTCGCCTGAATTATATCATGATGAACCTTGAACTAAGGGTTCATTCTGGTTTTAATTTGACCATAAAATGAAATTAATTTACTGTGAAAATAATCAGTAGATTTTAGTAGATCAGTGCTTTTATCAAGAGCACTTGTACCAGAGTGAGATATCTGGGTCACTGGTAAGGTTAATGGTTTCTTAAGGGTATTTTCTGATACTATAGTTATAAAGACTGGAAAAGCTTAGTACAGGTCATGCTGCTGAAAGATGGTGTGGGGATGAACAGAGGGATATTTCAGTGCCCAAATGCAACACACACTCTAATGTGCACACAAGAAGAGACTCACCTATAGGGGCTTTTGCATCTGTGCTTAACCCTTCAATGCTGGGTCCTTCGTCTAGCTCTGGAACAGTAATACAGGAGATAATTAGTGCAGTCAATATTACTCAATAACTATTTATTGAATGGGGAATGATGTTAGCAACTGTGTCTTGAAAGTGCATTTTTGGCCGAGAGTACAGATCTCGGAGTTCTGGTGCTACTGTCTTGGTGTCAGGAACCACAGCACACCTTCAGAGGTCTTACAAAGTCCATGCATTCACAGGTCAGAGCCTGTTTTGCTGGCAAAAGGGGGCCTACAGAATATTAGGCGGGTGATTGTGGTATCTCATATACAGCCATGGAAAAACGACAGTATTCTTTTGTTCTGGTTACTGCTTTTGTAATGTCTGTGTAAAACATGCATCTCACTATTGGTTTTATACACTACTGATCACACTTGATTCAAAAACATTTTTGGAGAAAATGTAAAAATACTACATATAAATTGTTTATTATACCTTAAAAATGTTACACTACACAACACGCACATTAATTTACAACTGCAGCAATGAAAACAGTGACGTTAAGAGCAGAGTGTGTGCATATGTGACTGTTTCATCCATCAGAAACTGAATCAGGAGCGACGCTGCTGGAATACAGACCATAGAAAGCTGCTCTACAAACACACACATCAAAAACTCACACACACATCTTATTTATACACACCCTAATCAAAAAAAAAAAGACACTTGTGCATTTCACACACACACACACACACACACACACACACACACACACACACACACACACACACACACACACACACA
>JBBPDC010000019.1:18090373-18104489 GCA_037974485.1 Hemigrammopetersius urotaenia
TCTAAAGGCGTTATTAACATCAGATAAACAAACATTACTCACCGCCGCCCTCTAAAAGTGTTATTAACATCAAATAACCAAACATTACTCACCGCCGCCCTCTAAAGGCGTTATTAACATCAGATAAACAAACATTACTCACCGCCGCCCTCTAAAAGTGTTATTAACATCAAATAAACAAACATTACTCACCGCCGTCCTCTAAAGGCGTTATTAACATCAGATAAACAAACATTACTCACCGCCGCCCTCTAAAGGCGTTATTAACATCAGATAAACAAACATTACTCACCACCGCTAACCTGAGGTGTCTTAGAAAATGTGTTTTTGACTTTCTACTATTCACATGTTTTTGCCTTGTTTGGGACATAACCGGGATGTAAAAGCTAACAGTTATGGTAAACAATTGTGATCAGTTCAGACAAGATGATTATGTAATAATTACGGAAGGCCTAGATGTGTGTGAACCAAGGAAAACTCTTCAGTGTGTTAAACGTTCTGGTTATATTCCACAGTGGAACAAAGACAAACTACGGAGGACAGATAACAAAGAACAAAACCACATGTTAAGCTGTAAAGAATTATTCTGAGACATCTTTCAAAGGCCTGCCAGTTGTGTAAAATATCTGATCCCGAAAGGTCAACCTTTAGATTTACTGTGATAAGCTCGTAAATCATTCCTTAAATAGACTAATTATCTTCATTATAATGTATGTTAAAGAAGACTTTTCCTTTATATTAAATGTGCCATGCATACATAAAGGAATGAATTAAATGTATTGTGCCATTTAACACAGTCAAGATAGTTCTCCTCCTTTACAGAGCAACTCTACACAGAAGAGCAAATGACCCGGACTGTAGGGGGCACCCAGAGGCTCAGATGCCCCATCCACATCATCCACAGATCCTGAGCATCCATCAGGGCAGCTGGTAGCCTAAAGGTGGCCCCTTTGAGGTTCCCTTGAACAAGGTTCCGTCCCCACACACTGTGTTCCTGGCTTCACCTAGTGAATGTTTTGGGGCATATTTAGGGTTCACACTATAAAAATAGGCATTTTTAAGCATTTTTTCATCCCACACCACAAATTCACGTTTTTTCACTATTTGAGGGTGCTCTTGGAATGTAACGCCTGAAAATGTCAGGGGTTTACTGTATATATATATATATATATATATTTAATATATATATATATATATATACAGGCCCACACTCGAGGGTCCTCAGTTGTTTGGTAATGATGCACCAGACAAACAGCAAATTGCACACAAATGATTGCACGTATTGCACCAGAAAGCTGATTCCACACTCAGCAGCAGTATTCATTAAGTGCCACAGGTTTTAATGCAGCAGGACAAACCCAGCAGGGACAGACAGACAGTAAACGGCCGGGCTGTTATCACCAGGAGAAGGCGACACATTCACTTCAGTGACATGCTGACCAAATGACAGCACCCCCCTCTTTCCCGGAGCAGCAGGCTGGGTGGTCTCTCTACTCAGGCCAGACTGGGTCCGGGGGTCTTTAGAGCTCATTAATGATCTGATAAACATATTCTACAAAGAATGGTCCACCTAAAAGCACCGTGGAAAGCAATGAGGGAGATTTACCGCGTCTGAACAAGCAAATATTTTCATTTTAGAAACGTTTTCCGTAAAACGCTTTCAGATTCTGCCTCGTTTAAAACCATCGCGATCGTGTATAAGCCTCATACTTTTGAACTGTTTGCACATATGTTGAATTTATGACTTCAGTTAGTCGAAAGCTCTGTAGTTATGAGGCCCTGTTGAGCCTAATCACTCTTTCAGAGAGTTTATAGAGAGGCCGTGGATGAAGGGCTGACTGGACAAAACGGGGGGGGGGGTGTACAAAAGTAACTTTTCAGTTTGATTCTTCATGCTCCTACAGTTATAAGGGTTTATAATCAGGCCTTGCTTCAGGGTTTGGGAAAAGACACCCAGGCGGAGTCTTTACAAAATGATTTCTCAATGCTGAGGGGAAGGAGGATTAGCATCACAATCATGGGAACAGCATGGAGCCCGGCGGAGAAAGAAAACCCATTTCTTTCTTTACTTTTAAAGAGCGGTGCCTTTGAAGTGCAGGGCCATGTTTGTTTTTTTGGTGAATTAGAACTCCCCTAGAGAAAAGGCCCGCCAATTCTTCCTAAATTCAAGATAAAATGGTCATTTTTTGTACCTCTTGTGAGGCTTCTTGTTGTCTTAATGCATCAGAAACATAAGATCATGTGACCCACAGTGACATCTATGTCTCACTTTTACTTCTGTTTGAGCAAGAGAATCTCCTTTTTAGCCCACTTCAGTCGAGAAAAAGTCTTTTCTTTGTATAATTCAGAAATAAATCTTCTTATTCGGAGATTATTGAGTCTGACCTGTTTCCCCTAAACCGAAATAAGTAGCAAAAGGAAAAAAAAATCAACTTAAGACAGAAGTTCTTCTCTTTAACAACCTTATGAATCAAAACTGTCTGACTCTGGGAGTCGAGACTTTGATCACTGAGACAAATTTCAGACTGGTTCATAAGAAAACAAGTTTTCGCTTGGATCTTATGGTCTTATGGATGATCTGAGCTGAGTAAAGATCAGAGCAGTGAGAGATAATTTGAAGATCTTAAACTGGGGTCAGGCTGAGATTAGAGGAAGCTCTTTCTCAGGAGCTGAATTTAAGAATTCCACGTTGAGTTCACTTCTGTTTAGGAGAAACGGTGGACAGAGAAGAGTCTTATTTTGAAATGTCCACAATTCATAGCCTTTCTTTATCCCAGACTACTTTACTGCTGCCCACACCTCTCTCTTTTGAGCTTCAGCCCATGATTTTTAAAAGGTCCAAACATCTACCACACTTCAAGTCCTCTCCCAAACGATGCTGAACCTAGAAGTTCTACTGTTCGTCTGTAGGGAAGTCAGAATGTATGAGTTTCAGATGTTTTGGACCAAAAACATGTATCTACTCAGGTTGATTTCTAGTGTATTTGCTTCTGTTGAGATGCTTTGTGGATCACTTGAGGATGTTTGAGACCACGATGTAAACCATCAGTGACATAGAAGCCTACATAAGGTCATTTTTACGTCATTACTTGCTTTAGAAGCACATATTTTTTAAACAACCCTCTCGTGTAATTATAACATTTCCCTCAAAGCTGATAAAATGAAGACAAAATGTTAATGTTACAGTCAAAGCATATATCAATAAACAATTAGTGAATGTAACACACTTTCCGGACTGCGAAAAAGTTGCATTTAATTAACGTTGTATTAAACAGTTACTGTAAAACGAAATGTAATATTTAATCCATATATCATTTTTGGGCCACAATTCTTCACAACTTTGTGGTCTCTTTAAACCGCCCCCTTGGCCCCGCCCATTTTGAGTCAGTGGTCACGTGGGAGCAGAGCCCAGTGAACTGACTCGTTCATTTGATCCGAATCAAAAGTCTCGGCGAATCAATGTTGTGGCGTCTTTGTGTTGAAGGCTAAATCCTTACAATAAAAGAAAAATTAACATAAAAGCACAGTTTATAATATATTAAGAGACATAATTCTGTGAAGAAGAGTATATGAAGGTGTTCTGATTACTAGATATACAAAAAAATTTGACACTGAATGTCACCGGTTTGTGTTTTGTGCATTTGAAGTGTTCGGGTTAACCCATTTAGAGAGTAACACTCATTAATGCACTTCACACGCGAATAGTAAGTGTATGAGGTGATAATAAAGTTGTGTAATCATTAAAGTTGTGTGAACACTGTTACTTACTAAACAGAGAGCAATTGTGTTGCATGAGAATTAAGCATTACAGCTAGATACTGGGCAATAGTGGTAATAAAAATCTGAAAACTATTCATCTGGAGGACATTTCTTAAAACACGAAGTCAGTAAAAACTGGTTAGGGGTACGTTACAGTGTAATACCTCTTTATACTTAATATACTATCTCATTTTATCACATTACACTCTGGACTTGCAACAGTACCTGCACTTGTTCATGTTTATGATCCTATATGTTCCAGTGCAACAATATCTCCATATATCCACCCGTGCAACACACATTATATATATATATGGATATATGTATGTATGGTGTGATATAAGGTTTCCATCCTCTTCACAATTATCTTGTAACTTCTATGTATGATGAAATATTATCCATTCTGGAAGGTTTGCATACACTTCCAACTCATGTTACACTTCTACATCGTCTAATTACTGTACTGCCTACTGTCACATTCCTGTTGTGTGTATTTATTGTATTGTTTCTGTTATTCTTTGCACTTTATTAATGCAGTAACTGCCTCCAGTGCAAAAATCACACTTATGGAATCTTAGGTTCACACCCTGTTCAGACTATAATGTTACACACACTCCTGTACAACCATTATTGTTTGTTTATTGTCTCTGTCATAACTCGCTCTTGTTGCAAGATGCTGCTCTATATTTTGTCCATGGAAAAACATCTCATCTCACTCTGCACATGTTCACCGCTGCTGATGACAATAAACCCTGTACCTTGAAAATAATATAATATAATATAATATAATATAATATAATATAATATAGTTTAATTCAATGGTGAAATTATGTACTCGTTCTGTGCATATAATATATTTATATCATGTTTGAATAGTGTTTTATATTATATAATAAAATGAGTAATTTTATATTATCTAATAATACATTTTATATTGCATGTTTTTTATTCTGCTGCTTGTATTCTGGTGTTTATAAATGCCGAATCTTCAGTTTGACTCCATGATTCACTGACTCGGTTTGAAAGAGCCGGTTCGTTTAAGTGACTCCCTCAAGTCCTGCCCAAAAAAGTTGGAGGCGAAGTTGGGAGAGAGAAAAAAACAGGAGGGAGGGGGTGAGAGAGAAAAAAAGAGAGAGAGAGGGAGAGAGAGAGAGGAAAAAACTTTGCAGAGTGAGGACGCACTGATTTCCA
Organism: Hemigrammopetersius urotaenia; assembly: GCA_037974485.1. Classification (NCBI taxonomy): domain Eukaryota; kingdom Metazoa; phylum Chordata; class Actinopteri; order Characiformes; family Alestidae; genus Hemigrammopetersius; species Hemigrammopetersius urotaenia. The sequence continues at coordinate 18,095,324 of JBBPDC010000019.1, forward strand.
GACTAGTTTCCAATGTCTCGGCCTGAAGTCTTTCAACTCCGGGACACTTAACTCTTCAGCTGGGACTCTGATCTGTTGGAGGGGACCTGTTGGAGGGGACCTGTTGGGGAGTGTATAGATGTGTGTGTGTGCAGGGTGTTCTCAGAGGCGCGTCCTCCCGGAGCGCACTCAGGAAAGTTAGTTTCTCCCCTCCTGCGCCCCCAGAACTCGGGTAAACCTCCAGGAGAGGAGGGGAGGACTTTTCTCTCTATCCGGAGCCGACGACGCGCTCTTCAGAACAGTTAGAGTACTTTTTGTGTGTTTGTTTGTTTGTTTGTTTGTTTGTTTTAAATCATGGATCCGAGCCAGCACAACCCTCCCGCGGGACACCAGATCGTCCACGTCCGCGGGGACTCGGAGACCGACCTGGAGGCTCTCTTTAACGCCGTGATGAACCCAAAAAACCCCGCCGTGACCCACTCCGTGCCCATGAGGATGAGGAAACTACCAGCCTCCTTCTTCAAACCCCCAGAGCCAAAGTCCCACTCCAGACAGGTCAGACACACACACACACACACACACACACACACACACTCCAGACAGGCCAGAGAGAAACATACACACACAGACACACACTCTCTCTCTCTCTCTCACACACACACACACACAAATACTCCAGACAGGTCAGAGAGAAACATACTCTCACACACTCCACACAGGTCAGGGACACATACTAACACACCCACACACAGACCAAGTACACCAACTTTAAATCCAGTCACTCAAACACCATCCAGACCTGCTTCTGATTTACAGTTGATTTACAAAATGATTTACAGTGTTTTAACGGGTCACTCATGCATCACTCATACAGGACTGCCAAGAGACAGAGACCAGAACAATATAAAATAAATAAATCCAGTAAAAAAAAGTAACCCCTTCCTCAATAATAAACAAGTACAAGTTAGACACAAATTGGATTCAATTTCGGTGCCATTTGGACTGTTTTATTGTGTCAGAACAGAATAAAAAGCTGAAAAAAGCAGGGATTCAAGTTCACAGCTTTTCTAGAAAGTTTTTTTCCCTCTTTGCTGCGCATGCGCCTCTCCTCTCCCCTCCTTCCTCACCCGGAGCTCAGATTCGTCCCGGGACAGACGGCCCTCCTGTTTCCTCTCACTACGTGAGCCCACCACTCTAGGCCTCATCGGGAGAGCCCTGCTTTCTGTGTTTTTACGCATTTTCTTCTAAAACTGAAGATTTTATTTGAACTAGCTCAGAATCCGACGGACTTCTCTTCCAGGTCTGCTCAGACGTTTCTATTGTGAGACAGTAGGAAAAGCAATGATGCAGCTTTTTGTTTTTGTGCTGCGAACATCTTGTCCAGATCCGTCAGGCACTTTAAAGAGCAAGAAAAAGTAAAAACATTTAGTAGTAGTTTATGTTTTTCTCTTTTTATTGTTAGTGCAGACCCATTTTATTTGCACATGTTTGAATCGCTTTTCTCTGTATGTATCAGAACCCCTGTATAATACTAGTACTAATGAAGAATATATTAATACGATTAGTGGCAGTAATAGTGGCAGGAGAAGCTCTTTTACTTTTATTTGGAAAATTAATATCCCAGCGTCAGCTAATATTAATAATAATAATAATAATAATAATGATAATAATAATAATAACAATAATAATGATAATAATAATAACAATAATAATGATAATAATAATAACAACAATAATAATGATAATAGTAATAACAATAATAATGATAATAATAATAACAATAATAATAATGAAAGGAGGATTTATTATTGTTATTTGGACTAGTGACAGTAATATTGATAGTAGTGGCAGGAGTAGCTCTTTCCCAAAGTTTATGCTTAATCAGACCTTTAAAAAATTATTTTAATTGTGCGAACGTCTCCCTGAGAGTATTGTTTTACACACCTGTGTCATTTTATGTCATGCATCAAGGGTTGTCTCTGCAAGTACCTGATTTTTACTGATGTAATGACCCAGCCCATCTCTATCTGTTCTTTTTCTCATCCGGATCTACCAGAATAGCAGTGTGACTCAAGCTCGTTCATGAATCACCCAATCAGCCACATACTCGCCTTTTTGTCCCCCTCAGAAGTGGTTTATATTGTAACTGCTGAAGACTGAGTCAGAGGGAGGGAGTTTCATTTTTACTGTAGTTAAATTTGTTTAAAAAAGTGAACAGAAACACAACAAAAGTGCCGGAAGGGAATACAATCTTTCACTTTCCACATTGGCTTTATATGGGTGACCAAAAAACTATTGACTTTGATGGTAGTCACTTCTTTATCCCGCAAAATTAAACTGTCACTGTACCTTTAAGACCGATATATGTAAATGTCCACAGTTCGGATTGGTCCATATTTTGTTTCATTTAAACAGCAGTCTGTGCTGAAACACTCCTTATCGCTTCGTTATGAGCAGAAAAAAGGCTGAAAAGATGGTTGTGACATCACAAAAACAATGAATATAAAACAGTTTCTTTAATTTCAGTGTATGGGCCGGAGAGTGAATGTTAAGTCTTGAAACTTTTACGCAGTTTATGTACCAAATCAAGCTATTTTACTATAAAGAGTAAATAAATAGACACCCCTGTGCAATTCCCGCCTTAGAATACACGTGGCTGTTGTTATCGAGTGATCTTTCGTTTCACTTTACATTATATTGTGCCACGAGTGGCTCTGTTACATTTCAGGCTAGATTTGTTGCAGAATTGGATCTGATTCACTCTCTTTTCTGTCTGCTGTTACTATTCTAGCTCTGAGTTCAAACTGAATGGGTGATACTTGTACTGTTTATAGTATCATTGTAGAAAATTATATATAGTATCATTTTTCCATCCGTTTATGGAATTTTAGTGATAACAGAAGGTCATGTGGTGGAAGGTGGGCATAATTGAAGAAATAAATAACGAAAGATAAAATCAAACGCATTGTGAATAAAATACACACCCACACACTCGTGTATGTGGTCTGTAAGGTGTCCCAGTCCACTCCATGGTCTGTAATCAGTTTCTTTCACCTCCAGGCCAGCACAGACGCAGGCACGGCCGGCACTCTCACTCCTCAGCATGTCCGAGCGCACTCCTCGCCAGCCTCCCTGCAGCTGGGCGCTGTTTCGCAAGGTGCCTTGACGGGCATGACCCCGGCGGGCACTTCCCCTCAGCACCTCCGCCAGCCCTCGTACGAGATCCCGGACGATGTACCCCTGCCTGCAGGCTGGGAGATGGCCAAGACTGCCTCGGGCCAGAGATACTTCCTTAAGTGAGTTGTTGGAGGCGCTGCTGTGCGGTGTGCTCCTGCTTTTAATGTGTTTTCTCCGTCTGCACTGACTTTCAAAATAGCTTCGTTCTCGTTCACCACAAAGGTATGTGTTCCCTGTAGATTTGAGCTGGAAAATAAATAGGAATCTTGACTCGCTGCTGCAGAAACCAGGCAATAACTCCCGAATTAATAATACACTACAGAGAGACATGTTCGGCCTGTGTGTGTGTGTGTGTGTGTGTGTGTGTGTGTGTGTGTGTGTGTGTGTGTGTGTGTAAAGAAGGGAGTATAAAACTATGAGTCATCAAGGTTCCCAGAGCTGACCTCTGTCTGACATCTGGGAGAGGTTTTGTTTTGAAACACAGATTCAGCTTCTCCTCTGACCTTCAGTCCGCTGCACTGTTAGGAGTGTACTGTTACTGTGCCTTAGTGTTACGCAACAGCCTTAGTGTTCCAGTCTCGCAATCTGATTGGTTGAAAAGCATTCTGACCACGCCGAGACGTCAGATTTTTTTATTTCGCCTGGGGTGGTGGCCTAGTGGGTGAGATACTTGCCTCTGGACCAATAGGTCATGGGTTCGAATCCTGCCTTCAGTATCCCACCACTGGGTCCCTGAGCAAGACCCTTAACCCCAAGTTGCTCCAGGGAGAGACTGCCCCCTGTAGTTAGGGAACGGAAGCCGCTTTGGATTATGTACAACACAACAATACCAAAGAACAGTACACTTTACAACGAATACGAAAATATAAATATAGACATTCTTATGTGTACGCAAATATGTGTATATATGTACACAGTGGAAATGTGTGTGTGTGTATATATTATATTTTACCCCTAAAACTTGCACATGTTGCACCAGAATCCTGGTTTTGAGGAGGTATTTACAAAAAAGATTTGGGTGACCATTGACTTCTGGTGTTAAGCTGCATTAGCCTTGTAGCTCCATTGCTAAGCTACAGAAGCTAAATCTGGGCTCCAGATATGTCTTGGCTGATTTGCTGCGTCTGAGGTAAGTGGAAAATCGTGTGAATGTTGTAGATGTTTTTGCCAGATTGCTCCTGATTCTGAATGCATTCACTACAGGCCAAACCTTTGATTAAAAAAAAAAAAAACAATGCGTGACTTTTTCAAAGTTTTATTACAAGAAAACCTAGAAAATAAATGTAACTGACCAGCTTCAGTATTTTATAGTCTGTAGTAACACATTATTTAGCCACAAGAGACACATCAGGTCTGTCTTTAATGGCCGACATTCACTTTGTGCTAATCCTGAAAAGAGAAAGTTCTTCAACATCACACAGTTCCCTCTGGTTTACGGATCTCTGGACAAAATTGAATTCTTCAGCAGGATCACGATCCCAAACTCCTGCAAAATTATGCCAAAATAACATTCAGCCCAGAGAAGAGCAGAGAGTTCAGAGAGGGACGTCTCGTCCTCCCCTGTCTCCAGATCTGTCTCCCATTGTGCTGCAGGACCAGCTGGAGACCCACAAGCTCCAAATGATCCAGCAAAACAGACAGAACTGGTTCTGCTGGAGAAGGTGCTGGGAGGGTTTCGACACAAGTTGTTTCTGAAAGTGTTTAGAAGCATGTGGTGAATCTGTGCTGTGATAAAGGGCTGGGGGAGGGTATTTTAATGAAACTTGTACAGATACTTTCACATCCATTAAACTGCGCTTAGAGTGTAAAATATATTACACTTCAGAACCAGTCAGTTACATTTATTCTAAGTACTTCTAATGCTTTCTAGTAAGTCAGTTTTTAAAAGAAGAATCCCAGGGTGGGCCGAACCTCTGTCCAGTAGTGGAGTGTGTTTTAACACAAGTTGGTCTGAATCACACATGAAATGATCTCAGTGTGGGATGGAATACATACACACCGTGCTGCAAAAGAGACTCTCATCTAATCTCTGTAAACATGGAGCCTCTCTCCGACCAGTCCGAGCTGTGGGCACCGTGTGTGTGTGTGTGTGTGTGTGTGTGTGTGTGTAGATCATGTTTCAGACAGGAACAAAGGGCCACTGTAGCAGGAGAGAGAGAGTGGAGGACAGGGAGGCCTGCAAAACTCATCTGCCTGGTTTCAGGGCCTCAGCCGCAGGAGTGACCAAAGTTTCAGAGGAAGAGTTCAGTTGTTTTCTATCTCTAAACACTGATGGTTTGTTAAAAAATTCAAATATCCAGTTTCCATCTGACCACAAATGTAGCCAATTAGACACGACTTGCACTAAGAAGCACTGTGTGCTTAAAATGTGCTGAATTCTGCCTTAATTTACCCTTAATTTAAGATAAACCAACCCCCTTCATATAAATTAAGTGGCCGTTAATTTGTGAAAGCGACTTCATTTTACCTTGGAATTAGATTTAAGGCCTGAGTGTGAAACCCTTCGTCTTAAATTTAAGGCGTTAATTCAGGAGCTTCTATTATTTAAGGACAGATTTGAAAATTTAATCGCCGTAATCTGGGCACCTTTTCCCTTAATTTTCCTTCATTTCCTTTGTGGAAAATTAAGGTCACAGTGAAGCTCATTATAAAAGGTAAAATAAAGAGGTTTGGTTTCGTAGTGTTTGCTTTAGTTTTGCACCAGAGCTACGAGGCTAAAAGTCAAAGTAATAACAGGAATCAATGCGACCTGAAAAGATTTTTATCTGAACGAATGTCTCAGTAGACTGAAATCTGAAATCTGCATTTTATAGCTTCAGTCATTAGTGAAACTACTTGGATTGCTGTCACTACTGATTAATAACTGTCTTTTAATTAATAAGCAAGGGATTAAAAACCCATCAGTTCTGTCACTTTTTGCATAAATGTATTGTTGATATATAAACACAGTCATTCAGAGTGGTTTGATGTAACGGTGCTTCACAGGGAAGCGTACGGACTTGGATTTCTTCACAGTTGTGATGGAACCAGGAGTCGCAGTGCAAATACAGACATTTTATTTCGATTATTTTTAATGTACAAAATTGGTATTGGTAAATTAGTATTAAATCAGAGAGACAAATTATTTTAGGACTGTTTTGACTTATGGCCTGCATGCCATGAATGAGTAAAAACATGCTTCAGGACAAAACAGTGTCTGAGGCATCAGGCAGTGTATTCATTTTCTTGTAATAACTTTCTGTGAGGAAGCTTTTAACGCTCCAGATGTCTGGTTCTAGTCACTACCACCGCGAACGATTCAGTTTCTCTAGAAGGTTTCATATCCAGCTCACTCTAGGTGACTTTGTTTAACCTTTTAACAGTTGAATTGTGCAGAAAGTTTGAGAAGTTGGCGAGATTTCCCTTTAAACGTTGTTGTTTTTCAGCTGAAGGCTGATGGTGGCGTTTATCGCTCTTGTTGCTGCCGCTGCCGTTAGTGCTGCTCTCTCTTAGCCGCGTCGCCATGGAGACTGTTTGTCCCGCATGAAACCAGCATTTGAAAGTTTCTAGGCTCCATAGAAAACATTTCCAAGCGATGTTCCCCTTTAATTATATAGTTCTATCGTCTCTTTCTGTGCGTAAAAAAGAGCTTTGGGGTTTTAAAATTGATGACCCGTCTGACCAATCGGTTCTGGACCAGCGTGATTACTCTCCGATTTACTGGGATAAAAAGGGAGAGCTTTTTGAAGCCAGATGTTTGGAGGAGAAACATCTGGAGAACATCTGCTTCGATTGCACCAGTTCTGCAGAAAGTGGTGTGGAAAAAAAGAGAGAGAGGTTACGGGACAGGAAGGAGGGGGGAAACAGACCCGCGTTCAGTCAGACAGCTCAAAAAGTCTCTCGACTGACAGCGAGGAGGGCTGCTATCAGCACACAGACGCTGACAATTAAATGGTATGTAGGAAGAAAAAGGAATAAAAGCAAGGTCCCTGTCAGACATGTTTAAAAGGCTCTCTCAGGAACACACACACACACACACACACACACACACACACACACACACACACATTCACTTGGGGAGTCCCTCTGTCTGTGTGTGGGCATTGTTTGATCTCTATACACTGTCTCTTCGGGCGCTTGAATGCACAAATGAGGAGCGTCAGAGTTGAGCCTCCCCCCTCGCATGTAGACCAACCCCCCCCCCTTCTCCCCCTTTTTGTTTAGGGGTCGGCCCGAGATGGGAACCGTATTTTCTTCATCTCTCTGTTTGTTGTTGACCCCGGCCCTGTTTGTGGTCCACTTTCCCACAGGATGCCGGTTTAGTTTGTCAACACCGATTTTGTTTTCTCACTCGAACGCCTGCGTGTTCTCCATAAGGCCACGCGGGGCGAAGAGGTCGGCCCCGTAACGACATGCAGTTTTAATTACACTCGATGCGATTTTAAAGTGAGGAACATTTTTACTTTTATCCAATAACTCAAAAGCTTGCAAACTTCCTACAGATGACCAATCAGAAGAAACTCAACACCCACACCCGTATACACACATGGAACCGGCCATCTGGCACAATGCGTTCAGCGTTCAAGTTTGAAACCAGAGAAGGTGGCTACGCCGGTCTTCTGGTCCCAAAAAAATCAGGCCTGGGTCTTTATTTTAGAAGGTGTTCAAGGGAAATTTTGGACTGAAACATCCCATTTAGCATCATAAGACTATTTTTCAACAGCAGGCACAAAAACTGCCTAGAAAGGAGCGGCTGATTGCAGTGTCTGCTATTGTATTCGTTTATTTTGTTAAGTGTTGGATAGGGCTGGGCGATTTGGCCTAAAATCTAAATCTCGATTAATTGAACATTTTAACTCGATTACGATTAGTGAACGATTATTTTATTTATTTTACTGACAAGTTTTGTACAGTAAATATGCTCACATATTACAAATTTTTGATTTGTCATTACTTGATTTTAAAACACACACTATCTATATTTTTAAAGGGGAAAGTAATCGAAATAATCGACCTTGAAAAATTTGATCAATTATAGGTTCTGAATGACAATTTCGATTACTTTTCGATTAATCGCCCAGCCCTAGTGTAGGACCAATACCTGCACTGTATTGGAGCAGGCAGTAGAAAATACTCTACAGTATATTTACAGTAGTTGGAAGATACTTTCATCCAAAGCAACTCCCAGTTTTTGTGTATTGCAGATATAGTTGGATGTACTGTTGGGAGTCTAGCCCAAGGACTGTTGTGGTGCCATGTGTTTGCTCAGGGTAGGAACTGAGCTCAGGGTTTGAACTCTGCTTGGAAGGCAACGATGTTGTCCACTAACAGACCGCCAGCCTATGCACTCTAGTAGATGGAGTTTCACTGGGCACAGTGACCTTCATAGCTCTAAAACCATCCAGCAGTTAACGTAGCGTGGTTTATTTGTGATGCATGATGTATTAAAAGGCTTTGTGTTTGTTTTATTCATTGCACTTGTAGTTTTCTGTAATGTTTCTTGTTTTGGTTGTCATTTTCATCCAACCTTGCTCGCAAAAAAACAAAATTGTTGATGATATCTTGTTGCATCATAAAACTAGTCTCTAAGTGTTAAATAATGTTTTTGTGGTATCGCCCACCCCTCGTCAGACATCGCTCCCAACACAGTGTTTCTGTGTTTTGGTACACAAATGCCAAAGGAGACGCTGTAGTAAATTTATTTGAAAACTATTTGCCGTATTTTCGCGGCGCTGCACATCAAAGTGTAGACTTGTGGACTTGCAGGCGGCCTGAATCAAAAAAAGAGCCACGCTCTCCTATTTATAAACAGAGAGTGTGTGGACGAGAGAGGGGTGATTAGAGAGAAAGTCGACCTGTGTGTGTATGTCTCTCTCTCTCTCCCCCTCTCGCTCTCTCTCCCTCACTCTCTGTCTCTCTCTCTCTCTCTCTCTCTCTCTCTGTCTGTCTCTCACTCACTCTCTCTCCCTCTCACTCTCTCTCCCTCTCGCTGTCTCTCTCTCTCTTTCTCTCTCTCTCCCTCCCCTGTCCC
>JBBPDC010000019.1:18106646-18120627 GCA_037974485.1 Hemigrammopetersius urotaenia
GTGTGTGTGTGTGTGTGTGTGTGTGTGTGTGTGTGTGTGTGTGTGTGTGTGTGTGTATATATATATATATATATATAGTTGAAATAATTTGGGTTGAAATGAATAATTTAACTTTGGATTCTGTGCCTTATAGACACTCACACATGTATAAAAACGAACCATGAGGAGCTTCTGCTTGAGATGAAAAGATGACTTTACCTAAAGAATACGAGAAGTTGGCCAGACGCATGTGTTTCTCCAACCTGCTGCTCTCCTGGTGTCTGAATCTCACGTTACAGTTTTGCCCTGTTGACTGCCTTTAGTTTCATACAGTTAAAGCATTCTTTCCTTGAGGCTAAACATTTCTTATGAAGGAGATAAAGTCTTCAGATAAGGCCCCTGGGCCCAGGTCCCATCAATTTAAAGCTAAGTGTAAGGAGATTTCCATCATGTAGGTGAGGAGGACCCTGCTGGAGAGGGAAACTGGGGGACGAGTGTTTTAATTAACACGACCGGGTGATCTCCAGCTCCTTCTGCCACGAGCTCTATAAACCCAAAATGGCCCCCCTTATTTCCTTATGTAGCTGTTAACATTTGCACTCGTGCTCATTTAGGAAATGGGTGAACTCCTAAAACCACAAATTGGAAAAACACTGGAGCGTTTTTGCACACTCTGCCCTTTCACATTCAGCCATGTGTCTTCAGGGCCTTCGTCACAAATGGTCGAGTCTCGAGCTGCGTTAGTGAGGAGTGCAGAAAAACATAGAAACGTTTGTCCTGAGCTTCACTCGGGGCCAGCAGCCGTGAAGAAATGAGGTTAGCAGTCCTGCTGGAGGCCTTTTAGATTGCAGGCAGTCTTTGAATTACCCACACTTCCATTGCACTTTCCTTCCGTTCATTCATTCTCTTTTATTTCCTACGATTTTTTGCATCCAGATTCATTAATAGTGCTATTCCATTGCTGTAAAGCACACTGCATGACCTTTGCTTGATAATAGGCTTCGCCAATTAAGCTGATTTAACTTTTAAGAGTTACTTTACTCAACCGAGAGGTCGCGCTTGCTTGGATTTTTCTTGCATATTAATTTAAAAAAGTATTTTAAACTAATTTTTTAGACTCATTTGAGGCCCTTAAAGAGCATTAGATGGTCCATTTACAGTGTTTGTACCTTTTGTAGGACCTGGAGAGTACTTTCTCTTTTTATAGAGTCATATTCCAGATGTTTATTCCTCTGTATTTTCTAATGCATATACTAATCTAACTTAAAGGGACAGGAGAAACAGCTGAAATCCAAAAGCTTATTGAGCGTTTCTTGGACGTCTCCTGTTGTCCTGCTCTGACGGTGTGGTTGGATACTGACTGTTAAACCATCTGGCTTGGTTTTCTCTCCCTGGCTCCATTTGTAGCATGTTTGTGTGGCAGCCTGAGCGAGGGAGTGTGAGTTTGTTATTGCAAATGTGATCAGTGTGAGCAAAATCACACACTGACACCCCCCCCCCCCCCAACCCCCACCCCCACCCCGCACCAGGACTCACAAACCCGACAGACCTGCAAGCAAAGAGACGTCATCAGAAACACTCCAGCTGTCGGAATGATCCAGCTGTTCTGCTTATCTATTTTAAAGGGGAGTTTTAACTACAGTTCATAAAATGGCAACTGAGTTATGCAGAGTCTTCAGAAAAGGCTCAGCACAGGTAAACCAGTTGTGGTGATAGAAACCAGTGCAGTTACCCCCCGCTTTTCTTGGGGGTTATGTTCCAAGGGCACCGCGTTGTGGTGTGAAAAACCACGTTGTTGTTGTTTGGTTAAAAAAAAAAGTCTGAAAATGACAGTGTAAACCTTAAGTCTGAACACTTACATTTAATTTTAAACTTCATTTTAAATTTCATTTCATTTTTAGGAAAGTGCCCTAGAATCGAGTATTTCAAATAAAACATTATTTTTAAAAGAAAAAACAGAATTCTAATTACTTTTAGCGGGGACTGTTTAAAATTTTTGCCCATTCAAAACTACGAGTATACCAGTATAGTAAGTTACTAAGAATACCAGTAAAGTAAGTTCTCAGCTGGTTGTGTATGCAGAGGAATGACACTAGTGGAAGTAGACGGGTCTCTGGTAGGTGCTGGTTTAGGTGATGTTCCATTTTTCTGAATGGTTTCAGTTGTTTGGACGGTTCAGGAGTTCAGTTCACAGCTCAGCTGCTCTAAAGCCATTCATTCTGCACAGATTTGTGTTTGTCAAACCTCTGGTTTGTTGACCACACACAGACGTCTGTCCGTGTGTGTGTGTGTGTGTGTGTGACAGAGACACCTTTACCCTAGACATCAATACACACTGTGTCTTTTCATATCCGTCTCGGTTGGAGGGGTCATCCTGAATAGCAGCGTTTTCAGCTTCTACTGTTTACAGTTCCCACGGACCACCGCACACACCCAGCCTCACACCCAACCTCACCCTATCCTCACCCTCAGCCTCAAACCCAGCCTCACCCTCAGCCTCACACCCAGCCTCACCCTCAGCCTCAAACCCAGCCTCACCCTCAGCCTCACACCCAGCCTCACCCTCAGCCTCACACCCAGCCTCACCCTCAGCCTCACACCCAACCTCACCCTATCCTCACCCTCAGCCTCAAACCCAGCCTCACCCTAAGCCTCAAACCCAGCCTCACCCTCAGCCTCACCCCCAGCCTCAACCTCAGCCTCAAACCCAGCCTCAGCCTCAGCCTCACACCCAGCCTCAGCCTCACACCCAGCCTCACCCTCAGCCTTACTCCACCCTCACGCCCAGCCTCACTCTAACCCCACACCAGTTACCTTTTGACCTGTAGTGTAACATAGAGCTGTGTCTGATTGGCTGATTTTTCATGTAATTTTTTACTTCTTGTTAATTTTCCCTACTAATCCTTCTTAAATGGGTTTCATTGAATTTATTTTCCTAGACATGAATTAAGCCTAGTCCTAGACTGACTTGCTGTGCCAGTAGTGAATCATTAGAAATGGTTAGGATTGTCTAGGATTAACGCAGGTCTGGGAAACACGCTCTGTTATTTGTAATGGACCTGTTATAAAAGTGGGTGCTGCTGTTTTATGGTGTCACTTGTTTTCTGAGGTGAAATGACATCAAAAATGAGTTAAAATGCCTTTAGCACCTCCTGAATAAGCCTGTATTAATGTTTTTGGCGGTGTATGTCTGTTATCATGAAGCTGTATGACTACTGGCTACAGTGCAGTGTTACTCATTGTTCAGGTTTTCATAGTATTTTTGAAATGTGGTTCCATTAGTATTTCTTTGTCTGTTCCAATATAACTAATGATATTTATCAGCTACTTTTTTTTTTTTTTTACAAACAAATCAATTCGTTTTACTGCTTTCCTATTTGTTTTCATTTATTTTAATGTTAACTGTGCTAGCAGAAAGACATATTAATTATCACACGCTGAGAAAAAAAGGTTTTAAACAAAGTTTAAACTGTATTTCCATGCATTCCTAGCCAAAATGATTCAAAATCAAAATGAGGATTTTTAAAAATGTATGTATTGAGGCCTGTCAGCGACATTAATATCGCTAATACCGAATTGCGATAATGTTTAATGGACATATCGTACAGCCCTGGCTGTTAACTGGCCGTGTGATAGAAGCTCTTCTTCAAAGAGGAGCCTAAATCCGCCCAGGGGCCAAGAGGTCCCCCAGTAATCTTTACTGATGATGTCCTGCTGACGGAAGCCTAAACCGCCGGACGGCCACCGCCTTGGTGTTTTGGTCGCTGGTGCGTGAGGAAAAGGAAACTCTTCTTCCTCAAAGAGGGCCTTTGTAGTTGGAGCTCCTCTGTGGCCTGGTCATCGCACTGGACAAACCAGAGGCACCAGTTCTTTCTCAATGGCTGGGCCTGTTTGTTATATTTTGCTGACATGCACGGCTAAACAGAGCATAGAGGCAAAGTCATAGACGTCAGGGGTCACGAGAGGGGAGGACTGGCTTGGTCTGTTTTGAGTCAGTATTGGATGAGTACAGTTCCTGTTTAAAAGTAAGTGATCCACCCAGCTCTGACATGGAAAGGGGGTGAGATAGAGGGAGGAACATCATGGCTTTGAGAACAGGCGAGTCAACACAATCCACAGCTGTTAAATGTGGATTCTTAATTATCTCTGTGATAGAAGAACAATAACACTCTCGCACTGACTTCTCCCTCGACTCTAAACAGGCCGGGAGCCTCCTCCTCTCCCTCCTTCTCTTATAAATAACTGCAGCACAATAAACAGGGCCCTGATAATTGGGCCATCAATCAGAGCGGTGTCTGCACCAGGGTGGGTCCAGAACCAACACTGAGCTCCAGCACCCCCCAGCAAACTCACCTCCGCACATCGACCTCCGCAGCAAAGACCGGGCTGGTGACAGCTGGGAACAGAGACAGAAAGAACCCTAGGGTGTATCTCTCTCTTTCTCTCTTTCTCTTTCTCTCTCTCTCTCTCTCTTTCTCTCTCTCTCTCTTTCTCTTTCTCTCTCTCGCTCTCTCTCTTTCTCTTTCTCTCGCTCTCTCTCTTTCTCTCTCTCGCTCTATCTCTTTCTCTCTCTTTCTCTTTCTCTCGCTCTCTCTCTGTCTCTCTTTCTTTCTCTTTCTCTCTCTTTCTTTCTCTTTCTCTCTCTCTCTGTCTCTTTCTTTCTCTTTCTCTCTCTCTGTCTCTTTCTCTCTCGCTCTCTCTCTCACTCCCTCTCTCTCGCTCTCTCCTCTTGCTCTATTTCCTCCTTCTGTCTTTCTCTTTCTCTCTCTCGCTCTATCTCTCTCTCTCTCTCTTTCTCTTTCTCTCTCTTTCTCTCTCTGTCTCTCTTTCTTTCTCTTTCTCTCTCTCTGTCTCTCTTTCTTTCTCTTTCTCTCTCTCGCGCTCTCTGTCTCTTTCTTTTTCTCTTTCTCTCTCTCTCTGTCTCTTTCTTTCTCTTTCTCTCTCTCTCAGTCTCTTTCTCTCTCGCTCTCTCTCTCTCACTCCCTCTCTCTCGCTCTCTCCTCTTGCTCTATTTCCTCCTTCTGTCTTTCTCTTTCTTCCTTCTCTCTTTTCATCCTTCTCCCTTTCTGCTTTCTCCCTCCTCCCTTTGTCTGTTTGTCTTTCTCTTTTTTCCTTCTCTCTCTCTCTTCTTACTCTCTTTCGTTCTCTCTCTCTCTTCATTTTCTCTCATTTCCTTCTCTCTGTCTTCCTTCCCTTCTTTCTCTCTCTTTCCTCTCTCTCTCTCCTCCCTGTTTCCCTCAGCTGTCTCTTCCACTATCTGAAAGTATGGAAGTGCAGAGTTTGTTTCTGGGGTCCTCAGAGCGGAGCTTTGTCTGCATAACTGAGGCCACAGTCTCCTGTAATGCCTCCCAGCTGGTGGCCCTGAGAGCCGGTCACGGCTGGGAGCGGTAGCCATGACATGGAGGGTGTTTTTCCAGCGGAAGCGCTGAATTCTGTTGCCATAGGTGTTGGTTTGCAGCGTGTGAACAGACTTTAACTCCGCTGATGAATGACTGGACCTGGTCACTCATTGACTAGTTGTCGAAACGAGTCTCATCTGTTTCTCACTATTAGATAAAGGAGCAGGACTTTGAGCTGTGCGGCAGTTATCTCACATATAAAAGATCCAAATGCACATTAATACACCACTATTTGATAATGTACAGGCTTAAAAAATATAACTGTAGTCATTCAGCAAAGAACTGGGCTTTAGGTCTATCTACCTTATGAAAACACACACATGCTTAAGAAAGCAGGCCCAGTTCCCAGAGCCAGATTAGTCCTACTTGGACTAAATAGGATTGGCAATGCTGTTTAGTCCCAGACTATGCTTAATCCATTAGTCTGTTAGTCCAATACGCTCTAAAATTTGTATAAAACTGCTGCGTTTTGAACTTAGATGTTTTAATTGACGCTTCTATCAAGTTGATGATCTAATAACAGCCCATCAAAGTATTCACACACTCCAAATTTGTGAGAGTCAGATTTCTCACAAAATTGGATCAAATTCATCATTTTTCTCTCTGGTGATCCAGATTTTTGATTAATATGGGCCCGATACTGATAAAGTGTTCAATCTAGAACGAAAGCACAAATAAACTCAAGTCGGTTTTATTTATATAATGTGTCTTACAGCTGTATAAAACAGCTTTACAGAATCCAGGTCGGAGGCGACGGAGGCAAGGAAAGACTTCCTAAAGCTGGAGGAAGAACCTCAAGATGGACCAAGACTCAGAAAAGTAACCCATCCTCCTCTGGTTGCCTTCAGATAGTGAGAGAATAGAAGGATAACACTATGGAGCCCAACAATAAGGCCTTAGTCTGCAGACTTATCCACTCAGCAGTAGAGCCTCTAGTTAGCAAAGGTCGCCTCAGTTTGAGTCTGTAATTAGTTGCAGCAGTGTCTGTTAGAGTCTGTAAGAGTAGTAGCCTTGGTTAAGGGGAGGGCAGCACATGCAGGTGGTCCACGGTGGTCGGCCATGTCTGTTAAAACTAACCACAGTCATTCAGCAAACAGAAGCTGCCCTCATTCACGGACGCTCTGGAAATGTGGATGCGTTGAATTTAATTTGATTCAAAGGTTTATAACTCGAATTCAAATAGGGAGATGGTCAAAAGCATGTGGTGATTTATATAGAGTCTGCTATATAGAGAGAGTGTGAGTTATATAGAGTGTGTGTGAGTCT
Source organism: Hemigrammopetersius urotaenia (assembly GCA_037974485.1). Lineage (NCBI taxonomy): Eukaryota > Metazoa > Chordata > Actinopteri > Characiformes > Alestidae > Hemigrammopetersius > Hemigrammopetersius urotaenia. The sequence continues at coordinate 18,113,291 of JBBPDC010000019.1, forward strand.
GCTTTCTACTTTGGTTAATGACAAATACCAATTTAAGCATCTCCACACTTTTCACAATGAACGTAATTCCCAGGTAAAACTCCATTCAGGAGGCTCTGCTGGTCCATTTTGGCAAGCTGTTCAAGAGTCAGCATGTAAAATCAACACGCTGGGATCATTTTGAGGGCTGTATTGGCAAATCAATTGAAAATCTGCAATCCAATTAAGCAGCAGTACCGGCTGCTGCCGTGATGACAGTGTGTGGAGATTCTACAAGAACAACGTGCGCTGAAATGTATCCTAAACGGCTCCTTTATGGCCACAACATTCTGAAATATGTACAAAGGTTCCATTTAAAAACAAATCTAAATAAGAGTAAAATGACTTAAACAAGGAACACAAGTTAAAGCTAAAAAATGAAAGAGAAATCAGAGAATTTTAAGTAATTTAAACAATTATCTGGCAGTTTTACATTTGTAACAAAGTGCAAGAGCCAGCATTTTACATTTTAAAAGATTGTGCGTGGGTACATTTTCACAAAATACAGTTTTGATTTATTTACCTTTCTTACTTATAAACACCGTCTTCCGTCATATACATTACCAAGCAAACGTCTTGGCACACACTGAGATTTTCAACATTTGCATATTACTCGCTTAATATTTCACTAAAAATACACTCCGTATTCCATGATAACAGATACATCTACTGTATGTTCATCATTTGAGTTCCTTCATTGGCCGGAAAATGTCATGTTTTTTTATTATTCACTACTCCTGACCAACAAAAAGCCACCTAATTTTGATTATGATTATGATTATAATGTGGGTCACCAAATGAGTGTTAGAATATTTAATGAGCTATTAAGTGCTGAAACTGTTAACAGTCTAGAATTTGACTCTGTGTTCCATTTTGTTTTTCAACTTTCCCATAAAAGCCTGCATTTTATGCAGTCAGTGGATGAGTGGCAGGAAAAGCTGTGGCGTGCAGAAATGTTGGACTGGTAGTGTAAAAGGACATACACACATGAGGAGAACTCTGTGCTTTTAACTAGCGTAACGTGGAGAATTAAGTAGAACTGTAGTCATTAAGCAAACAGGGCAAACCCCCCCCCCCCCCCCTTCAGATTCAAGGAAGCGTAGAAAGCACATGTTAAATGCTTCTATATGTCCACGCGCCTCTATTGTTTCTGTTGGATGGCGTTCAGTTTTCCTCCCATTTCCCGGTACTTTCCCGAACTCCTCTGCCGCTTGGTGAGCGCGGGGCGGCGTGCCGGGGTCTGAAGTGGCTGAGCGTCTGCTGGAAGCCTGAGAAGAACATTGCATGAGCAGACGGAGAGAGTGAGGCAACGATAAGGTTTTTGGCCGGGGCCCCGACCGTATGTTTTTGAGTACAATAACACATTGTGTGTGTGTGTGTGTGTGTGTGTGTGTGTGTCATGGAACGTTTTGTTTTTACCCTGTTATTAGTCCGAGTCGGGTTTTGGCCTGAAACCGTATCTCTTATTTGTATTTGCAACCCCCGGAAGAAAATAAAGGCAAAGTTTAATATTATGTCATTTTGAAGAAACCAGAATTAGAAGTTTGGCTGAGGCCCGGGCCTGCCCCGGCGAGGGCCTCCGTCTCGGCCGCTCAGAGGGGGAAACAAGCAGGAGAGACAGTGGTTTACACATCTGGTGTAGAACTACGACTGTGTGCTGTGTGTGAGCAAATTGTTGCTGCTGGAGCAAAATGGCATTTCTGAAATGGAAACTTTTGACGAGGAGGAAAAGATTTGATCCCAAGTCATTTTGTACCATTTCTGTTGATGCATTCGTTGTGAACTGTTTCACACACGGCAAAGGCCAGTTTTGAGAAAGAAAAACGACAGTCAAAACAAAAATTAAGGGAATTTCTAAGATGTGAACAAAGTCGTGTAGAGTGATTTGATGCAAGATGGTTCATTGTAGAGAATCTCCAAAAACAATTTCAGTGGTGGTGAAGGAAACCAGGAGTCATGGTGTCTACAACACAAATATAGCCATTTTATTTCCAAAAGCACCGAATGAACAAGTTATCTTTTGAGTTTTATATGGCCAAATGTATGTGGACACCCTTCAAACTGTTAAGTTGCAAGTCTAGTGCCTTAAAGTGTTGCTAACAGGTGAATAAAATCAAACACACAGCTATTAAATCTCCACAGAGAAACACTGGCAGTAGAATGAGTGGTACCAAAGAGCTCAGGGACTTTAATTGTGGTATGTGAAATGTCTGTACTGTTAGAGCGGCCCCAGCCAACTGTAAGTCCTATTATTTGTGAATTGGAAGCATCTGAGAGCAACAACTGCTCGGCCAGAGCTGTAGATTACCCAGACTTATAGAGTGGGGCTAAAAACGGTGAACTGCTTTGTTTCTTGGTTGTTTCACTCACTGTATAGTTACAAAGCTCCTCTGGAAGAAACATCGGCACAACATCGGGTTTTAATGGCCGAGCAGCAGCACACAAGCCTAAGATCACTATGGGCAATGCCAAGAGTCGGCTTGTGTGGCGTAAAGCATGCCGCTGTTGGACTCTGGAGCTCTGGAAATGTTCTCCAGAGTAGTGAAGCACACGACACTATCTGGTAGTCTGATGGACAAGTCTGGGTGTGGTGGATGCCAGTAGAACGTCGACTAATGGAATGCGTGGTACCGACTGTGGGATTTAGGTTAACACCTTGGGCTAGGTCTAGAGAAGAAGGATCCTAATGCTACAGAATACAAAGACATTTTACACCATTTTATATTTCCAATTTTGTGGTTACCATCCCATCTCTGTGCCCAAAATGAGGCCCATCAAACATGGTTTCGTGTGGAGGAACTTAAGTGGCCTTCCAAGAATCCTGACCTCTACCCCATCAAGCACCTTTGAGATGAACTGGATTACAGATTGTGAGTCAGGTCTCATCCAACATCAGTGTCTGACCTCATAAATGCTACAGAATGAGTGGACACCAATTCCCACAGAAACAAAATCTTGTGGAAGGCCTTCCAGGAAGAGTGGAAGCTGTTATAGGGGACCAACTCCATATTAAAGTCTGTGGGTTTGAAATGGTGTCTCCAATAAGACCATGTACGTGAGGGCCAGGTGTTTGTAATGTTGATCAATCTTAAAAAATAAGAGAAAATATGTCTCCGCCAGATTTAAGATTCTTTGTCACACAGTTATACTACAGCATATAGTGAAATGTGCCCCTGAAACGTCCTTGAGTGTGGTGTAGTTATAGTAAATTAAAGAGAAAGTTAAAGACTAGAACCAAGTAATAAAAATCAAAAAAACATTACAAGTATAAGCAAGATCAGATGTGTGCAAAGGTAAACATGACTGTGAGTCACGAGGTTTCGATAAGTGTGTGTGTGTGTGTGTGTGTGTGGAAAAAGTCTAGTCTATGCTCTTCTCTTAGGACTAATAAAGCCCACCTGTGTGAGTTTGCCTGCTTCTAGCCTTACACTGAAACCCAAGAGAGGAGATCTACACACACATCCTGTGCTCCAATTAAAACTAACACACACACACAGTCACTACCCCCTTACTCCCTTCCCCTCTCTCTCTCTCTCTCTCTCTCTCCCCTCTCTATCACCCTCCCCTCTCTATCACCCTCCCCTCTCTCTCTCTCTCCCTCCCCTCTCTCTCCCCCTCCCCTCTCTCTCCCCCTCCCCTCTCTCTCTCTCTCTCTCTCTCTCTCCCCTCTCTCTCCCCATACTCTCTCTCTCTCTCGCGCTCTCTCTCTCTCTCACTCCCTTCCTCCTTCGTTCTCTCTCCCCTCCCTCTCTGTAGAGAGTTTCCAGCGGTCGGGGGAGGGGTCGGGGTGACACAGAGTGTAACAGCACCACAGAAATCCATTCAGCCAGTGGAGTTCTGAGGGATTGCTTCCGTGCTTGTTGTTTTCTTCTTTTTCACCCTTCTGTGTCCCTTTTTTTCTTTCTCCCCCTGATGGTCATCCCTCCCTTCCCTCCCCATGACCCTCCAGAAGAGGCCCCCCAGTCTACCTCTTCTGCAGCAGGCTGGGCTGTTTTCCTGTGTGTGTGTGTGTGTGTGTGTGTGTGTGTGTGTGTGTGTGTGTGTGTGTGTGTTGGGGGCAGGGTGGTGGTGGTTTGCTGGTGGGGCTGGGGGGGTGGGGGGTATTTGGCAGCCCCTTTGATCAGTAAAGCATAAACAAGAGGGGGCTTGAAAATGGGTGGCTTAGCAAAGAGGGAGAAGTGGAGAAGTGCTGAGTCAGTCTCTCTCTCTCTCGCTCCCTCTCCCTCTTTATTTTCACTCTTTCTCTGTTTCTTTCTCTATTACCGTTGTCTGTTGTTTCTCTCTTTCTCTCTCTCTCTGTTTCGATTTTCCCTTTCTGTATTTTCTGCTTTTTTTCTCTTTCTCTTCTTTTCCTTTTTCTCTCTTCTTTCTCTCTTGCTCTGTTTTTGCTCTTTTTTCTTTTCTCTCTCTCTCTCTCTCTCTGTCTTTGAGGAACAGTGATATTAGTTCTTTGCTGTATAGTCTGTACACAGGTTGCAGGAGAGGAGTGTTGAGTCTGTCTGAGCTCTAGGTGATGATCTAGAAAGACCACAGTGTCGGGTCTGTGTGAATCACGCCTTCCATATTTTTCAATGACAAAACCTCTTTAAACGGAGCGGAGAGGCCGGCGCTGCGCGCGGAGGCGAGAGTGGAGCCGGCGGTGAATAGCGTCCGGCCTTTCGGGGGCCGTAGCTCTGTCTGAGGCTTTGTCCAGCAGGTGAAAGCTTTTGGAAAAGTGGCGCCAGTTTGTTCAATAGGCTGACACTTCAGTGTGTCGGAGCAGGCAGCAGGAGAAAGAGCGGACTGGGAGGAGCCTGAGGCGTGACCCTGCCTGAATGGGCCCGGCCTGGCCTGCCAGCGAGGCCTTTCCTCTGTTAGCCTTCCATCTTAATCAAGCAACAAGTCCCCACAAAGCAATAATTAGAAATGCTTTTCCTGCCGTGCTGGCTGGAGTTCTCCTCCCTCTGGAAGAAAAGAGAGGGTTCACACTCGATGATTTCGCCTGTAATTGCCTTGAGATTTTTGAAGAAAGAGAAATTACAGATGTTCCCTCAAATTAACTTTTCGGAAGAAGGACGAGGCCCAAGTGAAATGTTTGTTTGGTTTTGGGCGTTTTCAGGACTTTGTAAGCAAAACAGGGCCAGTAAAAATGTTTCTGATTTTCTGGCTCCGTGATATTTAACCATTATTTTAACTGAAAGAGCAAATGTTTTTTGTTGCTAGGAATAGGATCAGATTTGGGGGAAAATTCACATAAGATACAAGTAGTTATATGCAAATGGGATAAAGAGGTGCCCATATAAAAAACATTTATCATTACAATCATGAAAATATTATATATTGTGTGTATTACATATAGAATTACATATAGAAACTGGGCTAGATGCATAGGGTTAGTGCATAGTTGTACTTGCATATTGGACATGTATTAATCCATGTGCTGAGAACCTATAAAGACAAACGTGTGTGTGTCTGTGTCTGTGTCTGTGTCTGTGTGTGTGTGTGTGTGTGTGTGTGTTAAGACCAAGTTGAAATAAGCCTAGTTTTGTCAGCTCAACTTTTAAGACACATGGCAAACCCCTAAAATGTGTCGCAAACAGCGGTGAAGCCCCCAGGACTGAACGGCCCTGCCCTCTCTCGCCCGGCCTGGCAGGCTCTGTTTAAGCGCTGAATAAACACCAGTAAGTGAGTGTGTGTATGCGTATGTCTGAGATGGTTTTCCTTGAAAGGCGCTCAGTTCTTTGTGTTACACTCGAGCGATCCTTCAGTCTCCTGCTCACGAGCGGATCACATGTAATCTGGGCCAAAGTTGACTCGGCAGCTCCCCGCGCCCTCGCTCTTCCTCCCCGCGCAGGCCTTCCAGACTCCAGGCCCCACTTTCTGACACAAACTCCCAAAACAGGCCTATTTTTAGTGTCGGCAGACAAAGCGGATTTGAGCTGTGCGAGTTTGGGGCGGCTGGTTTGCCACAAATCACTTTAAACCAAAAGTTTTGCTTTGTTTTGCTAAGGAGCTACGACACTAATGCCGCTAACATGCAGGTTTGTATGCACCCCTTAGTCTGCATCACCCCACACTTGAGTTCTTAGTTGGTAGGTGATCTGCTTTGTGTTTTATGACACTGTATGACACTATAAACAAGTACAAAACTTCCTAATGCTGCTTTTTCAAGGGTTAAGTGTTGAGCAGAGCAATGTTCTATGTCCCTTTTTTGGTTAAACCCAAACTATCCAGTGTCTAAACCCCCTCCTGTGCAATACTGTGCAAAAGTGCAAATACTAGCATGCCAGCAAATACTCAAGTTAGAGCAAATGAAAACAAACAAGGAAGCATTAAATAATATCAGCATTAAATAACAACTTTGTAAGCTGGTTTGACCAACACAGGTTCAGGTTCAGGTCCCTCCTCGGTTCCTCCAGCTTACTCAGGTCTTTTCCATGGGACTGTGTATCTCTGTGCTGCTCATCTTGGAGTGAACTGAAGAGCTGCATTGCGTGGATTTCAAAGAGCTGTATCTCCTCTCACAGATCACAGTCGTACTGATATGGGTCATATTATGATGTTACGTTGATGTTAGAATGAGTGTTCGTATTGCTAATGTCTCTCTTTCTCTGTTTACAGCCACATTGACCAGTCGACCACCTGGCAGGACCCTCGGAAGGCCATGCTGCAGATGAACCCAGGGGCCCCAAGCAGCCCAGTGCCTGTCCAGCAACAGCAACAAAACCTGCTAAACCCAGCCTCAGGTCAGTCACACACACACACACACACACACACACACACACACACATGCACACACACACACCATTTTCATGCAGATTCACACAAATATCCCACCCAGCTACACTTGTAGTGCTGGCTATTGCTGCTAAAGTTCAGTCTGATCAATAAAGAATCAGGAATCTGATATTATTTCAGTTAACTCTTACATTCATAGATTTTTATTGTTAAGTAAAACTATGATTAGAATTAAAAGTAGCCATTAAAAAGACCCTCATTTGCTGCAATTAAACTAAAAGCACAGATGTCTTCCTACGCCCTGCAGGTGAGTTGCATGTGCGCTATTTTTATTTTCAGAGGATAGTAGTAGAGCCTAATTAGCTGGAATACAGTTCAAACTGAAACGAAATAAAAACCGATTCAAACTCTGTTCAAACGGTGCATTATTACACAATGTACACATCTGAGTACTAATCCTCAGAAAAAGCACTGCAGAAATGTCCGGTTTCTAAGGTTTCATCTTTTCTAGCTGCGAGTATTGATCTGAACAGCTTTGCCTTCATTTTTAAGAACCGCTGACAATATTTCTCCTCATTTCCAAATAAAAATATTGTTCTTTA
>JBBPDC010000019.1:18132462-18147552 GCA_037974485.1 Hemigrammopetersius urotaenia
TACGGTTCTACTGCACATTATGGCCAGAACCACTGAACTCAGTAAAACACAACAGTCCATCATTCCCTTATTACAGAGCAGAGTCTGGTTTGTTTGTTTATTTTAAATATCTGCAGAAAATCGTAAAAACAAAGAAAAAGCATTGAATGAGAAGGTGTGTCTAAACTTTTAGTGGTGGTGTACATGATAACACTAGAAATGCGTAAATAATGTAACTGACTGGTTTTCAATACGGCAACACATTATTTATCCACAAAGACTGAAACTGTTGATTTTGAAGAGACACATCAGGTCTGTCTTTAGTGACCCACATTCACTTTGTGTTGATCACAACAACAGAAAAACATCACTCAGTTCTTCAACATCACACAGTTCCCTCTGGTTTACGGATTACGCGACAAAATGTCATTCTTCAACACGATAACGATCCCAAACTCCTTTAAAATTGTGCCTAAATTCTGTCCAGTCCAGAGAAGAGCAGAGTTTTTAGAGAGGGACGTCTCGTCCTCCCCAGTCTCCAGATATTTCTCCCATTGAGCTGCAGGGACCCACAAGCTCCAGACAGAACTGGTTCTGCTGGAGAAGGTGCTGGGAGGGTTTGGACACAAGTCATTTCTGAAAGTGTCTGGAAGGATGTGGTGGATCTGTGCTGCTGTAATAAAAGCAAAGGGGGATATTTTTGTGAAACTTTAGCATCCATTAAATTGCAGGTACAGTGTTATATTACACTTCAAAACCAGTCAGTTACTTTCATTTAAGTATTTCTAATGTTTTCTCTTAATACATTTTGGAAAGGGCAGCATATCATTTATTATTAATTAGACCCAAACTGATCTATAGAATCATGCTCTTTTAGTTTTGAATGAAACTTTTGCAGAAAGTCTTTCTTTCTGTAGCTTCAGCCTGTTTTTCTCTGGGTGTTCCTACGAAAACACACTTTTAATGTTCTGCTTAGTCGTGTCTGTGTGTCTTCTATTGATGGAATGGTGTGTGTGTGAGAGAGAGAGCAAGAAAGAGAGAGTGAGCAAGTGTTGAGAGCGGCTAAAAGAGGTCAGGAATCGGAAGAAGAGCAGTTTTTTTTTACGGGGGTGTTGAAGCAGACGGGGCGGAGGGGGCCGGAGCCGGGAGGGCAGGGGGGAGATGGGGGGATGGGGGCTCTCTTCTGCTTTGGAATGTAAACAGTGTGTTGACTCGGCTGTGTGAAGCCCCCCCACCCCCCAAAACTAAACAAACAAAGCTCTTTAGGGGATGATCTTACAGTCTTCAGCTGGAAGTAGACCACTTACCACGCTAATGAAGTGAAGGCGGTCGGACGCAGCCTAATACCGTCAGATGCAGGTAGCGGCCCAAGCTGTCAGAGCTTTGATGAATGACTCCCCGCGTGACGTTGTTGAAGAAGCAGATTGTTTGTGAAGTGACTCGTTCTGGGGAGCCCTCCCGAAGGCCTGTGGTCATTTATTGATGCCGTCCATCTGTTGGCGGGGCCCGGGTACGTTTCTTTACTCATAGGAAGTGTGTAATTCAAGAAACAAACAACGGGAGAAAAAAAATAAATGAGAAAAAAGCCTCTGAACCCATGCCCTACCCTGCCCTTTAACGACACGCAGTAAACCCACACCTTAACCAGAGCTTAGCAGCGCACAGTTAACCACCCAGTTGGGCCACGGCCATAAAATCACAGAGGATATTTACAGAGAATGACTTTCACAATCTCTTGACAAATGAAAACCAGATCTGTAGCCTGTGAGACACACACACACACACACACACACACAGAGCCTGGGATGGGCATCGTAATATCACTCACCAAGTTAGTAAAGGAAACAGCTGAGGAAAAAAAAAACTTGTTTTCTCATGCTCCTCTGCACCTATATGTCTGCAAAACCAGTCTTATTTGTTTTCTTTGACAAAACAGAAAGGCTTTTTCTTCCCTTTCTCTTTGAAGCAGTACAGTAAGAATAAGCACGGCTGGAAGTACAGAATGTGCTGTTCTCATTCAGCCACAAGCTTGAATTCATTTACAGTCCTTAGCAGCTTGAAATAATGCTTACAAATCAGAAACACAAACTGCCACCCCTGCCTGCGGCCTACATCTCCAAACACAAAAACAGTGACTGGAAGGACCCGACTGGGACCAGAAAAACGCTTCAGTTTTAAGGCTTTAAAGTTTTGGGTTTGGTTTTAATCAGGATCGTCACTTTGGGAGAGAAATGTTTTCTCTTTTCAAAGTGAGTTCTGGCTGTTGTGTATGACTGTATTGTGAAAGATGTTGTATTACATTTCATTACGGCCTTTATCCAAAGCGAAAGCACTCGAGTTTCAGGCCAGTGTGAGAACCGGAGGAGAGTTACGAAGTGCCACAGTTTTTACGTAGGGAGTAGTGAAGTATAGCAGAAGTATACAGTAGTATAGTAGAGTACAGTTAAAGCTTTATGCATGTACTTTGGGCAGCTGGTGGCCTGGTGGTTAGGGTGTACACCCTGTGATCAGAAGGTCGTGGGTTCGTGTCACAGGGCTGCTTGTAGCACCACTGAGGTACCCTTGAGCAAGGTACCGTCCCCACACTCTGCTCCCTGGTCGCTGTGTTCCTGGCTGCACTTGGTGAATGGATTAAATAGGTTAAATGCAGAGGAAGAATCTCACACTGTGTGCTGTGGTGTGTTCATGCGTGACTATAAGGGGCCATTTTACTTTTCTTTACTTTTATATAGTACAGTAGAAGCATCATAGTAACCTTTCTGTGTGTGTGTGTGTGTGTGTAGGAGTTGGCCTTGAGGAACCAACTGCCCACAAGCATGGAGCAGGAGGGAGGAACCCAGAACACAGTGTCGTCTCCAGACATGGCCCAGGACGCCCGCAGCATGACCACCAACAGCTCGGACCCCTTCCTCAACAGGTGACTCCCTATAAACTGTATAGAAACATGTGGAAATATAGATACTTTCCATAAACCATGAAACTACAGCACACCTAAATAAAGAATTATAAACTCAACACAGAGCCTTGCAGTGGCTCTCAGAATGGTTAGACATGCAGTACCGTGCAAAAGTCTTAGACCCCTGTGCAACTTGTTCAAATTTTTACAGTATATTTACAGTAAACCCCCAGTTTTACGCTGATCAGGAGTCACGGATTCAGTCACGCTCAAACCGAACTCATAGTTTTACGCGAAAATCCCCACAATAACGTGGAAACTGCCAATATCCTCCACCTTTATTCCCTTTTTTTGTGGCAATAAATTTTTTTTTTTTAGATGTTTTCACACAAGGGGACTCGAGGCAGGCTGTAACCGACCTGGAAGCACTTTTTTCAAACTCCACAGTTCGATTGACCTCCAGGAGACCTTTCCAAGGAGCTCTCATTTGTGTTTTTAGCCCGAGTAGATCAGGGGTTATTCCCAATACTTTTGTCCCGCGACCTTCCGAGTTCCATATCTCGGCGGGGAAGAGGCGAATATGGGTTTAGCTTTAAGGGTAATGCATTACCTGAGTTTAAAAGGTGTGTGTGTATATATTAGTAAAATAAGGACTGTTTATAAGTGTATAGCAGTATTGGGGCCTGTGATAAGCACTGACCTGGGATCAGGGAGTCTTTTAAGACTGAGTCTGTGTGATCTTTATGAAAGGAGACGCAAGAGGCTGGTTTAGTTCTAGAGATATGAACACACACATGGCAGTAATTCATGGTTGAAAAGGCTCCCAAGGAACAGAACTATACTTTCAGAGTGTGGTCATTTCAGAGTGTTTCCATTTTCTCACCACATCACGACTCATCTCTGACTCCTGCTGGACAAACGTTTAACTTCCTTCCACAAGTTGGTGCTGTGGACTAATGTAGGCCCTTTGTGACCAAATCTGGTATTTAAATAATATCGCTGATATTGAAATAATCACAGTGTGTTGCACTGTGATCACAATACGGTACCCAGCCTGGTTATTTACCGCTAGTGGAACAAGTGAATCTCATCAAATCCCCGTTCAGATTCTCTCAGTGACTTTTACAGAGTTCTTTAACAGTTTGGTCTAACAGAATGATCAGCATGTGATTTATTAAAGGGCTCGTTTGCACTAGTATTGCAAAACTGTGTGCAGCCGTGAGTCACATTTTACAGAAGTGCGCCATCCGGTGGCCCTGAAAGGGAAAAGTGCGGCTCCTGTGAGAGAGTTGGGGGTTGTGAACAGGCGGAGCAGCCCGTGAGAACATGTGGTTTCAGCCTCAGACAGGCCAGAAACCCACCCTCCTCCCACTCGAGCTGCTACAAAGACCCCATTCATGGTGCCACACTCACGCTGCATCCATCTCGCTCTCTTCACTCGCGTAAGCTTCGCTGCTGTATTTGCCCTCTCACTGTATCCCTCGCACTCTCGCCTGGGAAAAGCTCTATTTACGGAGGGGGTCATTCTGTTTTACTGCACTGATCTCAGGCTCAGTGTATCCTGCACCAGATGGATGCAGGATAATAAAGCCAAACTATTCGACTAACTAATGATAAAAATCTTAACAATAAAAGCAATAAACCTAAAATCTCAGTTAACTAAAGTGATTTATAAGTTACTTATAAATTCAGTTATCAGATGAATTTCCATTCATGGCAAACTTTGTTACTAAAATATGATTATTGGTTGAACTAACTTGTGCCATATTTTGATTACTGTAACTAAAGATTGTTTCTCTCTCTCTCTCTCTCTGTCTCTCTCTCTTTCTCTCTCTGTGTCTCTCTTTCTCTCTCTCTTTCTCTCTCTGTGTCTCTCTTTCTCTCTCTCTGTGTCTCTCTTTCTCTCTCTCTCTGTCTCTCTCTCTCTGTCTCTGTGTCTCTCTTTCTCTCTCTCTGTCTCTCTCTCTCTCTCCCTCTCTCTCCCTCTCTCTGTCTCTCTCTCTCCCTCCTTCTCTCTTTCTCTCTCACTGTCTCTCTCTCTCTCTCTCTCTCTGTCTCTCTCTTTCTCTCTCTCTCCCTCTCTCTCTTTCTCTTTCTCTCTCTCTCCCCCTCCAGTGGGACGTATCACTCCAGAGATGAGAGCACAGACAGTGGTCTGAGTATGAGCAGTTACAGTGTCCCCCGCACTCCGGATGACTTCCTCAACAGCGTGGACGAGATGGAGACGAGTACGATGCTTCAGAATCTTCATAATCACGTTCTGCATCACTGAACCACACAATATTTTTACTGCCTTAATCTGGTTCTCCTCTTGGAGCCAATAGCTCTTTATCATTAATTCATCTTGTGCTTCAGAGTCCGTGATCTTTTTTGTTTTACTGACACTGTAGTGATCTGCCACCAGCCAATTCAGACGCAATGGTTTAGAATTGGCGGATCAACAAAAAGTATTTTTTAAATTGGATATTCAAAGTGGAATATTTACGCTCCCTTTTGAGAAGGAATTCTCTCATGAACATTATATATATATATATATATATACATATGAAATGTTTCTGTATTAGTGTCTGTCTTCTGATTAAGCTGATGGTGTAAAAGTGATGGCTTTCACTTAGTACCATTAACTATTGAGCTATTAGACTGTTGCACTGCTTCTTGTCAAAACTGTTACAGCCTTACTCACAGTTCATAAACAGGCATGGAATCTTTTCTTTTTATTAAAATTAATAACTGATCATTTGACAAGATTGCTCGGGCATTACCAATAAACCTCCAGAGTCAGTTAGTTGGACAGTGTAGTGGATAAACACCATTTCTTTTTCTAATATTCATGTTTATCATCCTTTTTGGGTGGAAACTTAACTTTCCCCGGGCGCCCCTCATTGGTGGCAGCCCCTGCATTGCTTGGGGGGCAGCTTGTGGCCTAGCAGTTAGGGTGTTGCCCCTGCAATCAGAAGGTTGTGGGTTTGAATCCCAGCTGCTATTGAGGTACACTGGAGCAAGGTATTGTCCCCATACACTGCTCCCCGGCACCCCTTGTTGGTGGCAGCCCCACCTTCTGATTGCAGGGGCAACACCCTAACCACTAGGCCAGCAGCTCTCCTGCAATCAGAAGGTTGTGGGTTTCAATCCCAACTGCTATTGAGCTACCCTTGAGCAAGGTACCGTGCCCACACGCTGCTCCCCGGCACCCCTTGTTGTTGGCAGCCCCTGCTTTACTTGGTAAATGGTTTAAATGCAGAAAAAGAATTTCACACTGTGTGTTGTGGTGTGTTCATGCGTGACCATAAGGGACCACTTTACTTTTCCCTCAGGCGATTCCCTCGGTCCCACCTCCATGGCGACACAGCCAAGGGGTTTCCCCGACTATCTGGATGCCATCCCGGGCACTGACGTGGACCTGGGCACTCTGGAGGGCGAGAGCATGGCCGTGGAGGGCGAGGAGCTGATGCCCAGCCTGCAGGAAGCCCTCAGCTCCGACATCCTGAATGACATGGAGACAGTGCTTGCAGCTACCAAGATCGACAAGGAGAGCTTTCTGACCTGGCTATAGATTTCCAGCGCTGCTCCATCACCTTCTACACACCCCACTGACTGCCCCCAAGTCCAACCTGTGAAGGATGATGTGTAGATGCTTGAGTTTTGTTCGTTTTTTTGTTGTTGTTTTTTTTTTAAAGACATTTTACTCTACTGGACGTTAAATTGCTTTTTTTCCTCCACATTCACCACACTTGGCCGGATTGGTTTTAAAAGCAAAGATTTTTTTCTCCTCCTACTTCTTTTATCATGTCTGCATCCTCAAGGCTGGCCCATGAACAGACAGTTATTCACCAATGCTCATATATCTCTGTGCTGTATGCCTGTCCTGTGTGTGTGTGTGTGTGTGTGGACGTGTGAGTGTATGGACATAGTTTCTTCTTCAGCCCATACCAGAGTATTGCTTCGAGGGCTTCCACAGAAAGAGCCAAGGGCCGAAACTCCTTCAGCTCCTCCTTGACTTCGGTTTCCCATCCACAGCTTGAACTACAGTGTGGTCTCTCCCGCAGCGTCCTCCCTCCTTCATTTACCGCGAAACTGCGCAGGAGGGCTGGGCGCAAGTGTAGGTGTGCCATTACGAGCTGCAGAGTCGCCGAGATGAAGCCGTAGCTTTGGCAATCAATCAATCTAGCCCCCCTGCTTGGCTGTGCCAGCGTGTCTAACTACAGAAACCTCGTCTAATCAAGTGCCTTCAGACGATCTCTTAAAACACTACGTGTCTTTGTTGTTTTTTCTTCATAAAGCAGTACACTATATATTTTAGAACAAAAATCAACCGCACTCTTTTCTATGTACGATTTTTAGTAATCAAAAAAAGAAATCTTTTAAAGGTTATATGAAATGTTTAATGTCAGGAATTAGGATTTATCCTTTCTTTTTTTTTTTCTTTTTTTTTTGGTTTGTATAAATCCTAGCCTCTTTGTATGACGGTCTTATTTAAGCCTGATTTTATTTTTTCCACTCCTTTACTTTGTTTTTCTTGGCTTGGTTACGGCATTCGTGTCCAACTGATTTCTGTCGGCTCTAACACGGTGGCTTTTAAGCACGTTTCTAGTTATTATTTTTATTATTATGATAAACGAGGGCAGGCGTCATGGAATAGATGGAGCAGATCATTGCTGTTATGTTCCGCAGTAATCGGCAGAGGTGATCTCCCGAGATTGACGTTTTTGTATACCAGTATCTAGTTATTATTATCCTTTTTTTTTTCCTTTGATTTTGTTGCATATGTAAGGACAGTATCATCCTAATTCTCAGCCAAAAGCAAGGAACAAGATATCAGAGGATCTTAGATCGACTACTGTGTGACGAACGCGCCTCCGATCCGAGGCCGGGCGCGAAGTGATGGCTCTGCTACGTTTTAGCTGGATAAACAAGCACGTCCCGAGGGTTAGCGGTGTTGGGTAGTGGTTTGCTGGTACCTGATTCGGTAATTATGGTCGCGAACGATAGATGCTGTAGTCTTGGAAACAATCAGAAATTATGTCAGGATTTTCTTTTCTTTTTCTTTTTTGTCAAAGCTTCCAAAGAGTATTTTGTAAAAAATGTTTGTTCTTTGAAAGAAAAAAAAGGCATCAAAAAATAATTTATCGCATCTTTTTTCTTCTTCTTTCAAGTATACACATATGGCATAAGCTAATGAGAAAAGGTCCCGCTGATGATTCGGAGGACGTTTGGTGAAAGAGCGTGTCACGATGTCCCGCGCTAGTCTGTCCAGCATGTTACCTAGAACAGACCCCCTGCTTGTTTGTTTGTTTGTTTGTTTGTTTGTTTTGGTCAGTCGTTTACATTGCCGAGCGAGAGAACACTACAGGGACTTTTCAGTGACAAAACGCTTTATACAGAAACACAGTGTGTGTATGTTCAGATGTTTACAAGGTTATTTAGCCCTTTACACTACGCAAGGTTTTCTCAGTTTTTATTAGCTGCGGTTTAGATGATGCGCTGTGTTTTATCTGATATATTTGAGCTGCATTTCCCCCAATCCACATGAACAACGAGCAACGTTTATGATCAAAACGACGTCTGAGAGCTTCTGAAAGACACCAGAATAGTATCTTTTCACTAGTATCTATTTTTGATGTTTAGTATTGCTGGCGGACACTCGCTGAGGAGGAGCGGGGGTTTAAAACAGTGTTGGAGAAAGCAGTGCAGCGAAAAAGTAATTTTTATAAATTGTTGGTACAGTGCTGGTATTGCACGTTCACGTAAAATGTGTATGTCACTTAAACATGACTTTATGACTAGTTAGTGTGCAACTCTCCGAATATATATTAACTTTACTGTTTTGTAGTGCTAGTACTAATCACTCAAGTTAAAGGATTGGTATTTAGGTATCTCTAAATGCACACGGAATGAATTTATCCATTTATTATGATTTTTTTTTTTTTTTGATGTATGTGCATGTATCCTAGAACCTTAAGTTCTGTTACATTCTATCTTGTTCCATAATACTTTAAAACAAATGGGCCTGTAATAAAGTATATACTTTGTTGTACTGGTTCTCGTTCATTGTTGATTTGTGCCGGGACTGTTTTGACGGGTTCTGCAGGACCAGGCTTGGGAAGCACTGGTGGATACGAATGCTGGGGATCTAATGTACAGTTACATAAGAGCTCCATTTTTTTAAATGTTAATTACAGATGTATGAAGTGCCAGAATGTCGGTTGGTGAGGTCGAGCTCCTGGTGCGCAGGGAAACCCCTCGTTTCTTTAGTGGATTTCTGAATCTTACACAAGCAGCATACACAATGTATACACCGTAATGGCCTTTGCTTTCTTATATCAAGATTTTATTTGTCAAAAGTCCCCCCCCCCGGGCTGTGGGTCTTGACTGGGGGGTACAGTATCCGCTGTTATTCGAACCATGACCTCAAGTTCAAATATTGCAAAAGGATGCTCAGTAGTTTTGTGTTTTATACTCACACACCGAACCAAGCACAACATCTTTAATTTGTGTCTATAAGGTCCACTTATCAGGCTTGGGTGATTTTTATTATGCAAAGACAGCCATAATTAATCATAATTCCTAATTCAACCATCCTTTTAAAAATGCCCTTTAATTAATCTGTCTGTTTGTTACTGTGCCTTTAAGACTAATATGTACAAATGAGCTTTGTTCTGATTGGCTGTTGTCCCACATTTAAAGAAACGGGACTGAAACGCTCCTTATATCATCAGCCCGAATGGGCGGAGCTAAACTGCTGCAGGCTAAAGTGGATCAGCTTTCTGGTCGCCATGACAACATTCAGGGAGTTTATGCAGCTTTTTGCCGTGTACACTGTCTGTATGGACTGGAGTGGACGGTATGTGTTTACATACTTTATCAAACCTTTATACCAAAAATGTGAGAAAATGTTTTTTTCATAATTTGTTTTTAAATGGCTGAGCTGAATCAGGAGCCCTGAATTAGGGAAAGGGACATAAATTATGCATAAATGGTGATAAAAAGACAAAGCATACAAATAGGAGGCATCCAGCCAGGGAATCTGAATCAGAACATTATTGAAACCAGAGAAAATTGCTTATGTTAGGACTGTCCAGAGACAAGAACAACAAAATATAGTTTAACGTCTAAATAAATCCAGTAAAAAATAGCTACCGGTATATGCTATAAAGGGCTGAGAGAAGAGGAAAGGTTTTAAACTGGGCTCGGAGTAAAAGGGACTGAAGACCAGACTGTGGACGAGACTTCAGCAGTTTAAGGGTCTCGACTGTATATAAACACATATGGATCCCAGTGATGTGTCTCTCAGGTTCAAGGCCAGAAAACGTGAGAGAAACGTGAAGAGCTGACCCATCCTTGCTCTGCCCGCAAATGTGTTCCTTCGTAGAACCTGTTGCGAGTCTGAACAAGCTCGGCAGAACATCCCATTTAACCCCCCAGGGCTGGATTTAGGAGTTTAGAGTCACTATTCAACATTTAGTTGAGCATGTTAACATCCTTCCGGCACCCCCAACGAGTGGCAGCCTGTTACAGCAGCATGCAAATGTCCCACTTGTGGGACTAATAAAGGTTTAACTTATCTGATCTTAATGTTGGCTCAGTTACACACACGCCGTTGCACAAACACACACATTATTGCACAAAAATTACACCAGAATTGTACTGCAACAATGGCCCATAGTTCAAGCACAAAAATGAATATTTTTATTAATCTGTTTTGTGCAATAACAGAAAAAAACAATTGTTTCCTGCCATTATTACATAAATGTTTACAATAATAAATATTTACTGTAACAAGAAGGAAGCGAAACAGTAGTTTCCCTCCTTAATTGGACTAAATAATTGTTTACAAAAATTACAAAAAATATAAAAAAACAAAGTAAGAATACTCAAAATACAGATTTCCAGTAAATGGCACCAGATCACAGACACCTCTGCAGAACAGGCAGAAAACCAGTACACACAAAGAGTCCTTTGTGTCTGTAAACCAGTTCATTGTCCAGCAGCTCCAGTTTTATATCACAGCTTCATGTTCGACTCTGAAAGAATAAAACACAAGTTTTTATGCTTAAAGACCTGATTCACATTCACTTATCAATACACAGGACTGTATAAGTCCTCTGTTAAGGTGAGTTGTCGAAGGCCTGATGCAAAGCAAGTGCACTATATGGACAAAAGTATTGGGACGCTTGACCATTCCACCAACAGTCACATTTTATTCAAATCCATAGACTTTAATATAACAGCTTCCGCCCTTCTTGGAAAACTTTCCACAAGATCTTGGAGTTTCTATGGGAATTTGCGTCCATTCATTCTGTAGAGCATTTATGAAGTCAGACACTGATGTTGGATGAGAAGGTGTGGCTCACAATCTCTAATCCAGTTCATCTCAAAGGTGAACTCATATAAGCACCTACCTTGCTGTGAAGACCATTGTGTTTCATTCTAATCATTCTCTTTTCCAAACTATCACTAAAAGCACAAATTTAGTGGTTTAAACACCTAAAAGATGTGACATCACAACAAGGGATCCAAAAGGCTGGGCTTCTACTTCATGTATTACAGTAAAGGAACAAAGAAAACGTGCTGCTTTTCGTTAAAAACGTTGAGAAAAGGCGTCCCCACGCAGTGGGGGTGTCTGTATGATCACCTGCTCCCACAGGTACTTACATTGCTCGGTACTGCACCTTCTGGTGGGAACAGGTCAGTCTGTAGATCAGAGATGCAACTAGTGTTATGACAAAGGCCACCATCATTCCACCCAAAAAACTACCAGCATGGAAGCGGGGGGCGGTGGGGTCGCGGGCCGGGCTGCTGGGGGAAACACCTGCATTTAAACCAGAAAGAAAGAAAGAAAAAACAACACGAGGCTGAAACCGATCTGTTATTTAAAGTGTTGCCAGCGATGTGTGACAAGTATGAACAGTGAGAGAAAAACACAAGATGCATGAAACTGGTTAACCCTTTCCAAACCATGTCTTTCCAGACCATGTCTGAGACTATGTCTTATACTATTACCACGTATCATGTGGTCTATATGCTCTGATATGCTCATACACTGAGTCTTTCAGTAACCCCAGTTATTACAGATACCAGATATTATCTAACTGATGGCATTTTTGCTCTTGTGGGTGTACAGAGCCACATAAGACTGAACCTCTCTCAATAATCTCCAGCTTCCACAGCTCTGCCCTCAAAAAGCATTTATGGTATTTTGGTATGTGTGCTTTCACAAGCAGGTTAAATGCTATAAACTATTTTAAAGTCTTAATAAAATCATTACCATGTTAATTCAGATGCTACTTGTCCTTGGACAAGACTCCCAACACTTCATTAATGCAATGTGATTTAAGGTAGGGCTGAGATGTCACTTTATAATTATTTATACTGTAGTATTTATTGGGGTTGTAAACAGAGACAAGAGGGTCAACAGGCTGCAATAATGTAACACCTGTGACCGCTTAATCCTCACTGGGGTCGTGGGTACCTGGAGTCTACCTCAGGGTCCAGGGGCGCGAGGCCGTGACTCACCCTAAGGGGGCGCCAGCGCACCACAGTGAGATTATTTATATTAGTTCTTTTAATAGATTTTTTCCTGAAACTGTTTTACGGTCAATCATTTCACTGATGAGAGGAAGTTTACCAATGCGCATGAAAACCCAAACAGCAGTGTGTTCATTAACAGAGTTGGCGTGTGACATTTGGCCTCTCTGGGTGAAGCGGGATTTAACGACCCTTAACTTCGGACCACCTGAGGGGGGGGCTTCCTCAAATGGTGACCACCTAGTTAGCCTATACGGACGTTTCAGACCTGTTCCTACCTGGTGTCTGGACTGGATTCTGGGTTTGGAAGGCCATGGGTCCGGTCCTCAGGCGTCCAGTGTTTGCTGAGGGTTCATTATATGATGAAAGGGAATGACTGGGAACAGCTGTGACCGTCACTGGTTTTTCTCCAGCAGTGAAACGAGCTGCTGCCGCTGTGCTCTGAGGATCCGTCTCAACATGCGACTGCTGAGACGATGATAAATCTGGAAGATCAGAAAATGACAACTTAAAGGTCAACTAATGTACATTAAACCACTATCACTACAGTTTCCTTCTTGTAGTATTTGCATTACTTCCAAAAATGTATATATATATATCTCAGGCCTTTACGACGAATAGCGCTACGCCTATATAAACAGTAACCAGCCGCTTATTCACGGTTCAGCAGACGCGGCTTTAGTCATACTTGGATTTTTTCCTATAATCGTTTCACGCAAAACCACAGATACCCTGTGCTTTTTTTCGTGGCAATATATATTTTTTACGCATTTGTGTGCTAAATTATTAAGAAAAAAATATTATTTACAATTTAAATTTCCATATAGAATACAACTACATTTTTTTAGTCCTGTCGAGAGACACAAAGCAACCGTATGTTGGCTGCTGGCCTCGTGTTCTCCTGTTTTTTGTTTCTTCTTCTTAAAGCCTTATGATGCCGCCCAAACGCCCTGGACCTTCTGAGGCTTCTGGCCATGAACCTAAGCGCCAGAAAAAGGTTAAGAGTGCGTGTATGGTGAGTGTGGGCATGTCCGATGAGCGAGTGAGAGAGATGAGTGGGTTTAGTGCCGCAACTCAACTGATATAGAAAAAGCTTCAATAAATAGAAGCTTTGGACTGTATTTCATAATTCATCCGATAGATTACTTAGAATTACAGAAATCAGCTTTTTTCGGTTTCAGGTTGGCCCCTTAACAACTTTTTCTCTGTTCCATTTCAGCCCTTTAACAATTTTCTTCTGTTTCGTTTCATTCTGGTGTGTGGGTTCTTCTCCTAGGCTGCTGGAGAAAGTTTCCTCCCTTCCTTCAGAAAGACTGGAACCAAGCTATAGGCACTCCTGGAGGTTTTGGTGGATCTGTGTTCTGCAGGAGTGTTTATGTGCAACACTCTCAAAGCACACGGACTTACACACGCACGCAAAACCTAAACATACACACACAAAAAAAACACACACACGTTCAACGACGAATGAGAACAGCCCAAACCCACGGATTAAAAACCTCACACGGGTGAGAGAAGCTGCTCAGAAAGCTGAAAGGACTGGTTCCTACCCCACATCTGGGAGAAGACCAGGCAGCAGCTGAAGATCCAGCTCACCTCCATTCTCCACTCGGACTGATGACGTTTACAGAGAAGGGAGGACACGTGAAGAGAGAAAAAAGTGCCAGAGAAACTTTAAACTGGTGAAAACATCCGCTGCGGTGTTTTATTATCGATCGATCCATCTATCTGTCTGTGTATACATACCCATATGTCTTACAGTTTCTTTTTTTGTGATTTCCTGTCTATTTGGGCCTTAAAAAACAGCTTACAATTTAAATTAAATATATGTTTAATTTTAATTTCCCAGCATGTTCACTGTAGAGGACAACAGGACGATCTCCGAGTGAAAATAGAAATTAATTTCGAAAATAAAAAACGTAATATTAACCCAAGAACATTCAATTTGATACAATTCTGTATCACTCTTCTGTTGCTTTGACAAAAAATCATTTATTTTAGGTAAACGGTGAATTATAAGTCATAGAACATCCTGGATATTTTAATATTTTAGCTGTGATAGTCCTGGAAGCATGTTTTATTTTTGGTTAAAAGAGGAACATTTTGCATTTGGTGCTCCTCATGTATGTCTTGCCATGGCAGTTCTTGTTCCAGCATGCAAACCCCTCACATGAAACATCACTGGAAATCCCAGGATCTCCTCTACAGAACACTATAGGGCTTGATTGGGTAACTCCAAATACTTAAGGACAATACACGTGAGCAATATGTCCATTATAATGGACATAAATTAATGGGCTGGGTCTCAGGAGGATATGGACAAAAGTATTGGGACGAGTGACCATTACACTAACAGGGACTTTAATGACATTGCATTCATAAAATAGTCGCTTTGCACCATCTTCACAGCTTCCACTCTTCTACAAGGAGATGATTATAAATATATCTCTGAATGTGCTATACCTTATATATATATATATACACTTATTCATGCATATATGCACAAAGTATATGCATGTGCATTTACATACACAAATTCCTCCACAAACACCTCCTTCTGCTTTATGAGGGACTGATCAGTGATCAGCTGAATCCCATCTTATTTAATGAGGCAAAGTATAAAACACTGCTGTAATCGACTCTCTCCTCTCACACTGAGACCAGTTGGAGGTGAAACACTACTAGAAGCT
>JBBPDC010000019.1:18147652-18157993 GCA_037974485.1 Hemigrammopetersius urotaenia
CCTGGAGCAACTTGGGGTTAAGGGTCTTGCTCAGGGACCCAGTGGTGGTGCTGTAGGTAGGATTCGAACCCATGACCGCTTGGTCTGGAGGCAAGTATCCTACCCACTGAGCTACCTCCACCCCATTCTTACAGTTAATGAGAAGACTGTTATAGACAAATAGATTACAAAGTGATTGTTGGAACCAAAAATGTCAAATATGCCTGAAGTACCGGCCCTAAAATGTGTATCATCATGCGAATGATGAAGCAATTCACTGACATTTAAATGTGTTTTTTAAATAGACTGACAGTCAACAGGTTTCTCTACGTTCTCCACAGGCCTTTTATACCAGTTGGTAGGGCTGGGCGATTTGGCCCAAAATCAAAATCTTGATTAATTGAACATTTTACCTCGATTACGATTAATGAACGATTATAGTTCCCTGACAAGTTTTGTACAGTAAATATGCTCACATATTACAAGTGAGATTTTTGAATGAAGGGTGCATTACTTAATTTTAAAATAATTGAAGGAAACACACACTATCTACTATCTATATTTTTAAAGGGAATAGGTTCTGAATGTCGATTAATCGCCCAGCCCTACCAGTTGTTTATTCTAGCAGAAGCCATGTTCATATGTTGGCACTTACAGCAGGTTCATCAGTTTTAAACACCGTCAGCGCCAGTGTGTCATGCTGTGAATTAACGTAGATGAATAAATAAAGAGTCAAAGACATTCATGTTCAGTCAATTCAATTTCTGGACAATCGAATGTGGAGTGATGTGGTACAGAACGATATACAGAATGTTCGGATCTGCACCGTCTACAAATCATAGGTACATTAAAGCCTTCATACTTTATAACACTGAGGTCTGAACACGCGCTCGAGTTCCAACATGTACAAAACATTCAGTTTTATTACAGAACACCCAATGTGTGGCACAAAAACCAAACCAATAAGGCTTGCAAAGCGACTCTTTCCATGTTGTCTTATGTGTCCAAACTGGTGAATGACTATCAGAAGCAGTAAAAAAAACTGGGCATTGGTGGGAAAGAGTTGTTTCTTTTGGTGCTAATGGTGTAAAATGTACTATATGCAGTGTAAAATGTCATGCTGGACAGACTGCAGACCTACTGAAATCATATTACCTCTTTGTTCCACGCTGAAATTAAGGCAGGTTCATGCAAAAGTGCGATTGATAAACTGACAGAGCGGCGCAGATCCATAAAAACCTCTTAAAGCCTCCATGCAGAATCTGGCGTGCATCAAAACCCTCTCACCCTCCAGGGAAACTAACCACTGCCCTGCGTCTGCATTCACTGTAAGGCAGAGACTTCTGTCATTTATAAGAGCCGGACGCTGCGTTTACGATGAAAACACAAAGATCTAACAATGAAACAACACAGACCAGGTAGTGCCCTATTAATATCATCTAGCTGGGAAATGAACCGGTTAAGACAAGCATGGAAAATCAAGGATGTTTCCTGAACAGCCTATTAGAATGTCCACACCCATTTATACATATCATACATATATACATATAAAAATAAAATGTTTTGACTGAAATCCAACCAAGCGATTATGTACGTGTGACTACAAGGGGCAGATTTTTCTGAAGTTCTCTATAATTAAATAGTCAGTCATTCAGAGTGGGTTTGGTGGGAAATGCTGGAAATATTCACAGTGGTGGTGAATGGAACCAGACGTCTGAAGAGTTTAATGCTCCTGAAAGCTCCTTCACAGACAGTTACTACCTGAAATGGATATGAATATACTGCCTGATACAGAAATGTTTTTGGCCAGAAATATTTTTCTAGTCCATTTGCAGGGAAGAGATTCGTATTGGGTGATATTAGGCAAAACAGTGCCTAAATAAATGTTTCAGATTTACTATTTTGCCACCAACGTTGCAAAAACAGACTTCATTGTGTTCTAGATAATAAAACAGTGTTGCAGGTGCTGATCTCTGATTCTCATCATTACCACTTATTAATAATAAGCTGGTCGACAAGGAGTTATTTTACACCAAACTACTCCGAGAGATTGTCTACTACAGTATTATGCAGAAATTCAGTGGAATCTAATTAAAAGGAGTTGTGAAGAAAACACTTGCGTTACACAAAATGAAAAAAGCACTGATGACATGGGTGAACCGCATTGCAAACAATCCGTCTGCTCATTCAGGCTCAGCTGATTTTCCCATTGGCCAATCTGGCCCCGTCCTCGCATTCTAAACTGAACACCGCCAGCAGACACAACAGAGACGGCATCACTGTTTCAGCCTGACTGTAAAAAATTAACATATGGGTTCCTTATAGTGTGATGGTCAGTTTTTCTGACCTGCTCAAAGCAGCCAAAAACTAAACAATGATTAGTTGTAAGAGGACAGAGAAAACCCTTTAGTCACAGGCAGTCAGAGTTCGTCCTTCCAGACAGCTGCTTCTCCACCCCAGCCTGAGTCTACATCTCGTCCAGGCCGTAGTCCTCCTCCGGAAAGTCTCCGACTGTCACGCTCAGAGGCTTCACGAACGCACCGTACTTCGGCTCGCACTCAAAGTACCGTTTTCCATTCACACTGAAACAGAGAGGGTAACACATCAACACAGCTATAAACCTCTAACATAGCAAAAGAGAAAAAATAAGTTCTGTTTATGACATAAGATCAGATCATATTCCAATTCTATTGGTCCATCATAAAATGTTCAAACTAAAATAATAGTTCTATTGCAGGGCGGTGCTGGGTGCTGATCATTTTTGCATTTCACAATATTGTCTAAGCATGTGAAGGTATATCATATTTGCATGAACAAAGTTAATGTCCAGATGCGTTCTGAGCACTGTTGTGACTAAGTGTTCTGTTTCGGTTCTCCTAATATTCCAACAAAGGGAATAAAAAAAACAACACTAATTTATGTGTTTATGTATTTGGACTATTACTTAAAAATACTCTGAAACAGTAAACGACTTACATAGTTGTTTTTATCAATACTGACAGAACCAAAAACAGTAGCTGTGCGACACAAATGGTGCCACTGTTCTATTGCTCAGCATTATATTTTCATGATGCATGCTGGAGAAAGTAACTGAAGAGTGAAATAATTGTCTGTGAGTGAGAGAGAGAGAGAGAGAGACGGAGAGAGAGAGAAGAGAGAAAAGAGAGAAAGAGAGAGACAGAGAGAGAGAGAAAAGAGAGAAAGACAGAGAGAGAGAAAAGAGAGACAGAGAGAGAGAAAAGAGAGACAGAGAGAGAGACAGAAAGAGACAGAGAGAGAGAGACTGAGACTAACCTGCCATCATTTTTCCCCAGTGGCTCATCATATTTCACACCCACCCAGTGCCCTGGCTTGAAATCAGCTGTACCTACAGAGAGGGGAATAAATATTAAGAATCCTACTGAAGAAACAGTAGCAGAATACATGAAATGTATTTTAAGCCTACCATTGGTGCAGGAGGTTCTCATGCTGATTGTATATCCTAAACTATCAGAATCAGAAAACTTTATTGATCTCAGATGAATTTGCGTATGTTATGACTGCACAGACCCAAAAAGACAAGAACTAAATAAATATAAAGCCAAAATAAATCCAATTAAATACTTGTGAATATAAAACCTCAATATAAAAGTACAGAATGATATAGAACACACAAGCTGGGTGTAAATACGATAGAGAAATAATTTACTGTTATGTGTATTACTAACAGGAGCGTGTTACTGTACATTATAAAGATCAGAAATACTGACAATAGTAGTGATATTCACACCATAAGACTACTGCACTTAAAGCAGTAATAACATGCCTGCAGCAGGCTCGAGTCTGCACGCTACTACATATAACCTTAACACTTTGAAATTCTTTATCAGCCTAAATCTGTAGGCCTAAGAAACACGCTCAAAACCAAAAATCCCTTTTTAATTCTCATGCAACCCGAATTACTCGCATGTGGAACCATTTTATAATACAACTAACCAGTAAACAGAACAGTACATGGTCAATTAATGGTTATGAATGAGGTCATTAACATCCTGAACTATGAAGCAGCAGTTATAAAATGAAAATTAACAGTGAGTCAATATACCGGACAAGTATAAAAAGACAAAAAGTAAGATAGGAGGATCTGAACTTAAGTGGTTATAGGTATAAGTAACAGGTTACTGTTGGCCTTGTTATGTAATATAGCTATAATTTTGAATGGGCTAATGGCCTAATTGATAACTATCAATTAACTAAAATATAAATAACATAATATTGTAGTATCTTACAAAGTAGTGTGAAACGTTTATTCCACCTGAAATGTCATATTTATAACCTGCTTATTAAAGTGTCACTTTTTCTGACCATGTAACTTTTAGAACCGACTATGTGCTCAAACCCTAATCTAAAAAACGCACTGGAGATCGTTCAAAACGATGTATGCATTTAATTTTACAGTAACATTAAGTATGTATTTGGACAGTTTCCCACTGCAACAGAGTTTGAGTTTACTGTACACACACACACACAACTGCGAGTCATTTAGCGGTTTACTTGTTTTAACATCATTTTAGAGTAAATTTTCAAAAAAGCTTGTTACTGTTTGTCATCATCATGACTTGAGTCACTGTCATGAATGTTTGAGCTGATGTTTTATCAACAACATACTGCCTTATATCGTACCCATTTAACTGTAAGTTTACAAAAACTGAAATTTTATGTTAAAGGAAAACTAATCCTGTGTTTTTTCCCCACAGACATCCAGTCAGCTGCCAGTGGGTTGGCTAAACATCGGCAACATAGCAGACATGCCACCAAACAAGCTCAAAGTCTACTCATAGGATTCCTTACATTTACGGCATTTATCGGACGCTTTCATTCAAAGCGACTTCCATTCCCTAACTACAGGGGGCAGTCTCCCTGGAGCAGCCTGGGGTTAAGGGTCTTGCTCAGTGGTGGTGTTGAAGGTAGGATTCGAACCAATGACCTCTTGGTTCAGAGGCAAGTATTCTACTCTCTAGGCCGCCACCACCACCATTCCTTAACCCACACGTCATTAAGACGGCAATGACGTGCTCAATTAAACCTGAGTACTGAGCTCATAAACTTATGATCAGACAGACTCACCCACAAACATCACTGTGCCGATCTTAGTGGGCTGCCCAGCGACCTGAACCTGGCAGCGCTTCCCAACGGTGATGGATGCTAGGGCAGTCTTCTCCTCTTCCTCTTTCTGTGCAACAGCCTCCTCACGCTTGGCCTTTTCCTCATCATTGAATTGCCCTATTTTCATGTTCTTTTTGAAGTTTCGCATAGAGTCTGAGGAAAGAGAAAATCAATCAGTACATGACTATTTGAATGAGGTGTGTTTCAAAACGTCAACACACAAATGTTTGAACACTGAAGAAGATCCGAATGTTATAAACCACCATTTCAGGAAAAGTAGATCAAAGCAAACATCATGGAAGCATCACTCTTTCCCTGTATCATTAAAAAAAAAAAAAAAACAATCTCTATGGGCTATGGAACACTCGCTTGCTTTCTGATTTGGTCAGGATAGTGTTTTTTGCACATAATAGACCACAACAGTCCAAGATCTACATCTGAAACCAAGACATTTACACGAGTTGTACAAAACAGTAATGCTTCTGTAATTGTTTACATGCACACTAACGTATTCTGACTTCACTGTAATGTGAACCACCCCTTCAGGAGGTACCACAAAATATTCCAAAGACTACACAAAAAGCAGTAAAGTGAACCAGTTGTTTACATGCTCACATTTAACAACTTAGGTATGCACCAAAAGTTGGCTAGCAAAAATGGTCAAGCAGGTCCTGAATTGTCTTTTTCATCTCACTAAGTTTATGCTGGCAAAGACTAGACGACAATTCGTGCTCTAGGTGCATTTCTAGCCTGCCAGGCTGTTGAAATCAAAAAGGCCTTTCGAATACAGCAGGCCTGTTCAACTAGCGGCCCAGATCCAGCCCTTTTGAACATTCTTATGGCCCGCAAGACTGCCAGTAAATCCGTGTGTGATATAATAAAATCATGGGTCTTGGATCATGATTGGCTGGTAGTCCTCCGCTACTTCCGCCAAGATTGGTTATCCGCTGTGTGTTGTATAAAATTAGCCAATCCGAGCACAGAAATTGCCGTATTATTAGCCGATCATAGCCGAAAGAGGCGGGATTTGTCAGAAAATGTGTGTGTTAAAGCAGAGCAGAGCTGGCAGTAACGAAAGAGAATCCGGTCACACAAACAGAGCAAGGGGAAACATTTTGTAGCTTTAGCTCGATGACGTATCTACTCTAATGACTTTAACGATCAGAGTTCTTGTTTAGAACCAGACAGCTTTAAAACAGCTATTTTTGACACAGTGCTGGACTGGCCTTGGTAAAATTGGGCCAGAGCGGAATCCCGTCAGCCATCCCGAAGCTACCACCCCGGGAACGACAGCCGATATTCTGTGGTCCCCCGAACCCCCAGTGATTTTCATATTCGGCACATTTGCTATTGAAGTTGAATCGCCCTGGAATACAGCCAACAATTAAAGCCTACAGTCTGGCAAGGACCTCAGTCTCCTTCAGTCTTCTGTCATTCTTAATCTTTTGCACATGTGTGCCTGTCAAAAGATAGTTTAAGAGAAGTGCGAATAGATGAAACCACGTACTACATGTTGTCTAAAAAAGGTTAGTTAATGCACAGTAAAATAAACAGGACACAATCCTTTATTTACCTGTTTAACAGGGCTGGTTCCTTCATTAAGGGGGAGTTTTTAGCTTGCAGGATAGAAATGAACTACAAATGTATTTATGTCCTGCTGGCCACATTACATCTATTTTAGCTTTTAGCTATTTTAACTCATTACAGTTAAAATCAGTGGTACTTTCTCGATCAAACTGTTGCGCCTCTGGCTCATCGTGTCAGTCTGCATCGTTAGATGGTCTCTTCCCAAAGAAAAAGACCAGTTTGCTTTGAACATGCAATAAATAGGTAATAGTTTGAGAAACCAGGCTTTATTACAAACGAGAATCCTTAATATGACAGTGCTACCCATCTTTCTTAGCTTCACCACAGCTTTTGGAGTTCAATCCATATTTATATGATCAAGATTAAATATAACAACTTCTTCACACAATCAGATGGGGGATACATCTTACCTGCTCTTTTTTCATATGCATTGTCAGAGATCTCATATTTCTCCACCTTGGACAGATCACTGAACGCTCCACTTAGAGAACCGCTGCGGTCAATCACCTGCATTTACAGCACAACTCCATCACTACTACATTCAAACAATTTCTTTATCACCTCATCTAACACAGAGCCAATGTGTAGTAGCCATCCTTAATAAACTAACATCAGCCGTTTATATCTACCCTGTTATCTTTAGAGGACAAAACGTTTGATTTACTGTAATATTTTAAATATCTAATGTCACGTCCTTCTCTTACAACCAGCCTGACTCACGTGTATTCTGCAGTCATCATCCACAGGGTAGGAACCCAGAAGAGCTTCGTTATCGTCAAGATTCTGCAAGAACTTGTCTGATGTGCTGAACAACTGAAGGTCCATGGAGGCAGCGGGGCAGCCTATCACAAGCTCCAACTTGCTCTGAGGGAAAAACAGCAGAACATAAGATATAAGGGCAACAGTCAACAAAATTGTAAGAGGCTTTATACGAGAAGTTAATATTATTTGGCATGTTATTAATTTTCTACTGCGGAGTATTGCATTCCTCAGCCTCATTATTGAACAAAATTCATAATTTTGTATTTTTCTGTTCTTCTGACCATCAGTACTCCCTCAGTACCCAGAGTGCATCATGCAACTTCATCATATGTCAAATTCCCAATGGCAAAACAGAAATTCACTTTCTAGCTATGTTATCTTTCTGACTTGCTTTTACATTAGGAATTAAAAAATGTTGACCTCTGGAACAGAAATTTGACCACTGAAATTTGGTCAGCCCCAATGGAGCATACTCAGTATTAACACTGTGAAGTTATCATTAATAATGTTATAGCTGATGATCAAGTACTTCTGGAGCAGAATCAGGTGTGTCAAAAAAAAAAAAAAAAAGTAGGCTTGTCATTTTCTATAATTACTACGCTGATTTATATCCTAAAAGGCCTAGATGAGGGGGACAATACAAACAGAATCAGTCAAAAGACCCTCCAGTTGGAAAACCTTAGCCCAGAAATGCTGAATCACCTTGAACTCTGCGATGGTGATCCCTTTGTTGAACCTCCGTTTCACCTCGAAGGAGCTGAGGGTGCTGGTCAGACGCACAGACACCACTGGGTTACTGATCACTGTCATGCTCTCGTCCATTTTCACAGCTGCCAACCTGATCCCGGATCAATGAGGCTGGCTTCTGCTATTTTGCTTGTGACTGAAGATGAAAACCTAGAACCCTGTTTGGTAAAAAAAAAAAGGAGAAAGGAATGATGATGATGAAGCCAATTTTTCTCATATGTGGACACACGAACACACTAGCAGCGTTGGGATTCAAACCCACAACCTTCTGATTGCAGAGGCAACTGCCTCACCCAGCCGCCTAAAAATCAAGTAGGCAAAATCAATGGCGGACCTTAATGTGCGAGGAGTTTTATACTGGTGTACAGTTCAGATTATACTTGTCTCATTTAAAGAAATGTGAGACATAATGTAATCCCTGACTATGAAGCAAACTGAGGAAAATCATCACATGCAGCTCTGACTTTACTGTAATATACTGATCACAACTCTCCTTTCTGTAATTTTAGACTGTAGTAAGGTTAGGATAAGGACTAGCTTTCTATTTTTAAAAAAAGTCGATTTTACAGCGTTAAACATAGCAGAACATTAACGTATTGTTTATGAGACAGTAATTGATGATGTTTCACAAATTCTATCAAACAAAACCCACCCAGGCTGAACCTGCTAGCTGACTAGCATGGGAAGAACTTGATTGTTTTTACTCACCTGACAGTTCCTAGGTCTGTTTATTCCACACTCTGCAGCTGTTTAATCCCAATAATAAATGAAACGAAGGTGGTTTTGACAGGAACGGTCTATAATACGGATTATTTTTTCACAGTGGCTAACCTGCTAACACCAGCCTAAACGCTCCTTCGCTTCTGGAACCTTCCGCCCCCGCCGTCTCAGCCAATCAGAACCGGGGACCGGGGCGGGGCCACTCAGGCGTGTTCCAATATAGCCTACACTTGCAGCCTACACACTACTACACTTAGTGACTCTAGGACGCATCCCAATAGTGTACAGTTTACTACTCACCATCAAATAATAATAAGAAACACTGTTTGGATGTGAAAGCAATTATTTCATAGCCCATATGGTGCACTATATATGGAGTATAAAATCATCTGAGACTGAATCCCAAGTGTGTACTTGAAACTGGCGTGGATCAAACTATTAATGTTGTCCAGGGCTGGAGTTCATATCTAGGTCAGCAGGTAAAAGATGTTGAACACAAAACGTTCATAAGACCAAAATAAGAACCAGACATTTAAAACTGATAGATAATCTAGTTTTAGAAACCTTTTCTTGTTTTAAAAAAGCTTAACAGTGGAGGGGTGGAGGTAGCTCAGTGAGTAGGACACTTGCCCCCAGACCAAGAGGTCACGGGCTCGAACCCTACCCACAGCACCACCACTGGGTCCCTGAGCAAGACCCTCAACCCCGAGTTGCTCCAGGGAGACTGCCCCCTGTAGGTAGGGAATGGAAGTAAATGTTCTCACTATATTTCTCACTTCAATTTTACTTGAATTTTTTGTTGTTTTTGCAATGGTATTTTGTGAGTTGCCAACAGAATTTCATTGAAATCTGTTTACAATGAAAACAAAATGTCTTATCGTATCTTATGCTCAGCAGAACAGTAAAGTAAAGCGGCCCCTTATAGTCATAAGTAAACACACCACAGCACATAGTGTGAACAGTGTGAAATTCTTTAACCCCTGGGAGCAGTGTGTGGGGACGGTACCTTGCTCAAGGGTACTTCAGTGGTGCCACTAGCAGTTGGGATTCGAACCCACAACCTTCTGATTGTAGGTGCAATGCCCTAAAATGGAAATGTAAAAGAACACATATAAAATCATTAAATCAATAAAAGAAGATTGAAAGTGTGAAAGTGAGATGCACAGTCATGTTCAATGGTCCGCAGGAAATAATAAAAACGGTCAGGTCACGCCTTACTGGAGAAAGACCATGTCCAGGAATGTGGAGAGACACTGCTGCACTACCACTTTAACCCACATGGTGCTGCCTTCTCTGTTTCCATCAGTAAATGACTAACCTGTAATACAGTTTTTCTCAGTCGCTTTGGTGCGTTTCTCAGATCAGAATTAAAATTCTCATAACTATTAGTTCAACCTCCAC
>JBBPDC010000019.1:18292765-18311818 GCA_037974485.1 Hemigrammopetersius urotaenia
GATCTTTAAGTCCATCTCATGAAAAATCGGAGCAGAAACAAAGGTGTTGCGTTTATATTTTTGTTGAGTGTATAAAAGATATTTATACACTTATTTCCCATGTGATGTTTGAGTTTTAGAGCTGTGTTAGTTTATTAAGGTTAAAAAAAACAGCAGCTGTTACTGATTATTTTATGTTCTTTTCTGAACACATTCTCTGAATATTGCAGTTTAGGCAGACAGGTTTTTGTTTACATTTTGTGTTAATATAGTCTAAATAAAATTTCCATTTACAGCATATACAGTAAACCCCCAGTTTTACCCGGATCAGGCCTCGCGGATCCAGTCACACCTGGGGGTTTTTTGGAGAACGAAACTGATCGTTTTACGCGGAAATATTCAAAACAACGCGGAACCTGCAAATATTCTACGCTTTTTTTTTTGGCGAAAATTTTTTTTAAAAACTCATTTTAGTTCTTTTGGCTCCCCGTGCATGGCCATAGGGCTCTCTTACGCTCTCTCTAGTTCGTGACTTTTCCAGACCGTGCGCCTCTCTCGTGTTCGTGATTTTTCTGGAGCGTGCTGTGTCTGTATCTCTCTTGCTCTCTCATTCTGGAGCCACGGATAGTCTCTCTCTCTCATGCCTGACTTTTCCGTATTTAAACCTCGGGATTATCTTTACATTTTCGTAAAGGGTAATGTATTAAACCGTTTAAAATGAAATTAAAGTGTTTTGGGAGCACATCTGGATGCATATTTAGGGTTTACACAAAAAAAAAATAGGCACTTTAAGGCATTTTTTGACCAAAACAACTGTTTTTCATTTACGCGGGTGCTCGTGTAACGTAACCCCCACTAATAACGGGGGCTTACTGTACCTGCACCTTGTTTTTTTCCCCACTTTCAGCATAACATGTGTTGCTTAAGAGGTAAAATCTATTCTCAACCCCAAATGTTTAATGTAACATGTCTGTGTTCTGACTGAAGGAGGTTCAGAAAGATTATTAACCAAAATTAACCATGAATGTAAACTAGTTCATTTTTATTTGGGGCAACCAGGAAGCAGTGTGTGGCAGTGCCTTGCTTAAGTGGTGACACTAGCAATTGGGATTCAATCCCACAACCTTCTGATTGCAGGGCCAACACCCTAAACACTAGGCCATCCAGTTGCCCACAAAAAACGTCCAGGATCAAGGCTGAGAAACAGTCAACAGCCTAATTAATACTTTGGTGCCAATTAAGTAAATTATCTGGTAAAAGTCACAATAAGAGCATTTGTTCCATCAGATAACCATGTAGTTCGTACTGTTCTAGACAAGCACACGTGGTGATGGAATTTGATTCTGCAGAGTCAAATTCTTTTCTGCAGAGAACAGACGCACTAAGGTAGTTTGCAATTGGAATAGGTCACTTTTTTATTAAGTAAAAATCCAACATGAACATGTGCAGACTAAAATCAGTGTCACAAAGTCACAATTGAAGGGAAAAAAAGAAAGAAGTCTGCATCCTGTAAAAAAATACATTGTCTCACGGAAACCGCTTTCTTGTCTGTAGAGCAAACGGTTTTCGGTAAATATAACTATACCCGTGCGTATTGGATGTATCTCCTGAAAGCATGTTTAAATTAGTAACATTTCCCACCCCTCCCCACACACTTCCAACAAAAGGATGCTTTTATAAATCAAAGCATTCTTTGCAATACATCAGCATTTAAACTTTACACTGTAAATATGTATTTCAAGTCTTTTACTTTTTATTTGAACTAAAAGATTTTCCAAAAAAAAAAAAAAAAAAAAAAAAAGTAAAACAAGGAAGATTGTAGCCGGAATCAATCTTATTTCAACTCTGACTGCTCAACACACAAACCCAAACACGCACGGAGACCTGTCCTAGCGTCGATGGCGGCTGTGGCTCGAGTGGCTGCTGCCGTGGTGTTTGCTCTTGTGCGAGCGTTCGTACGACCGTGAGCGTTCCCGCCGGTCTCTGTGGTGCCCCCCGCTGCCGCTGCCCCTCTCATGCCGGTGCTTTTTGGAGCTCAGGTCAGACGAGACGCGCTCTCTCTCCCTTTCTCTGTCCCGCTCTCTCTCGCGTTCCCGTGGTTTGCTGCCCGAGCGGGAGCGCTTCCTCTTGTGGCTGTGGCGACTGTGGAGCTTCAGTTCATCCGAGCGCTGCTTGGACTTTAAGTGTGGCAGGAGAGGAGAAGGTGGACCATGGTTGGCATGTCGTCGTGGTGATGGGCTGCGGCTGTGCGAGTGACTTCGCGAGTGCGAGCTGTAAGAGCCTGAGCGACTGCGTCTGTTGTTGTAACTAAGAGGAAAAGAAAAGCCATTTTTAAAAGATCAAGCCAGAGAACACGCAGATACAACTATCGCAGAATTCAGTCGCGACTGCCTGTGAAGACCAAGGTGAAGTGGACCTGGGGTTGCCATTTTTTACAACGACATGGAACCACACTGTACCACGAACAAATGTTTCTGTTACAAATAAAGCAACCTGAACCTAAGCCGCTTGAAGGCAGGGCTAAAAACAGGCTGCAGCCAAGCTGACTGAATCACTGCTTTCTGATTGGTCAAACAAGGTTAAACAGGTGGTAAGACAACTGTTTATTTACTGTCTGCACAGGTATACTAAGCCAGGTATACTAACAAGCTAGCTGGGTTAGGTTTTCATAATATGGCTGAAGAATGCAGATGGGGGAAAGTGGCCGAGTTCAAAACTTGCTACAACTTCGGTGTCACTGCAGTTCAATTTAGGTACAGCACGGTTCCTATACACCTATGGAAAAGCGCCTTTAAAGAGTTCTGCGTTTGAGCTCCTGGGTTTCCACCAGAGTATGTGAGTGGAGTGGAGCGGGAGAAAAGGAGTCGAGTGCAGAAAATCGCGACGATCCGACTTTAAAAAAATCCGCGACAAGCTCCAGGCAAAACCATGCTGCTACACGCCTCACTCCGCTCCAATACTCTGGTTTCCACAAGTCCTTCATAGGAATGACATGTGGGCAAGAAAAGCATTAGTGTGGGGAAAAAATACTTACTGTCGCCTAGGAGAGCGTGATCTGGACCGGGAACGAGTTCTGGAACGCGAACGACTCCCGCTCCTGCTGTTCCGACCTAATTTACTCTCCTTCCTGAGTCTGGAAAGAAGACAGGAACACTTGAGCCAACTATCACAAGTGTATGTGACATTTCAGAACAATGCTGTCTTCTTTAAGCTCCTCAAAGTTGGCAAAGATGTGACAGAAAAACATCTCAGTTGAAGTACTCACCCGTTATGAGGACTCTTGGAGCCCTGGGGCCGATCCTCAGATTCTTTCTTCACAGTCTTCACGGCCTGAGGGTTTGGCGATTTCTCCTCAATCTTCACCACAGGGGAAGCTGTTACAAGTAACATTAATCTTTAACACAAACACTTTTCACACCTGTGTTCACAATGAAACATCAGACAATGCTAACTCAATGGTGCTCATTAAATAAAGCAAAATATAGAAACATGAAGACTGGTGGCCTTACATGGCTTTGATCCAGGAGAAAAACCACCTAGAGTGGAAAGAGCGGGTGTGCCATCTGGGTTCAGTCCCTTAGCCTTCAGCTTAGCCTCCTGCAAAGCCACTTTTCTCTTCTCTACCTCACGCTCCAACAAATCATAGTTCGGCTGGTGGACCAAACACAGACAAATCATCAGCAAAGCAAGAGAATGGTAAATGCCAACTCCCTCCTGTATAAATTTAACTTCTGCATTAAGGAATGGTCAATGAAATACTAGATAAGTCTTACTTTTTTCCTTGTGTACAGCTTCAGCGTTGTGATACAGACATCTTTTACTTCCTCCTCTGTTGCTCCAAACAGCAGGTACCAGTGTGGCCGAGATGGCAGAGGAATCTGAACAATTATAGAGAAATGAATCAGATAAACAATCTGAACCTGCTTAGGTTACATTCTAATGAAAGGCAGTCCAGACTAATCCTGCCAGCTCGTTATCAGGTACTGATGATCGATTTCAGCGTTTCTTCTGAAGCTTTAGTTATAAGTTAATGGACTTTAATTGCAATGATCAGATTCCATCCAAACACACCAGTCCTATCACTCGAAATATATAAACATATCAGCCAATGCTGAGCTCGAAAGGTAAAAATTTTTTTTTAAGTAAAACAAAAGGTATCTGAATGGAAGCAGTACCTGCAACGCTCGAGCAGCGAGGTATATACAAGCACAGGCAATGGTCTCTGCTTGAAATCTCACAAACACATTGGTGCGCAAGCTGTCGTTCATGTAGTTCCTGCAACACAGAAGGTGAACCACAACATTGCCACATTTCCCTGAGCTCCAGCCATTCAGTCCCCCTCCACCCTCCATGATGAAGTGCACTCATGACGTGTTTAAGGAGTCTCATATTTAGCTTTGTCCATTCCCTTCCTCTCTTTCTGTCTTTAATTACTGCTCGCCTCCGCATTCACAGACATGCAGGACAAATGGAAAGCGTGTTCACACTGAAATGGTTCACTGAGGATCCTGAACACAAGCTCATGTGGGCCATGAAGAGAAGTGGGTCTGAAACTTTTACATGCAGCAAACTAAAAACAAAACTACTACCACAGCATGCATTCAAAACAGGACATTTAACCAAGAGCTACGACGCAAGCGTCCAAATTTCATCCAGTTTTGCACTAGACCTCCAAATATTAGGAAACTGTCACCTGCAACAATTAATTGACTGTCCAATGGTAAAAGCAAACGACATGGTTCACAATGTAAAGTGGGGAGGCCGGAAGAACATGTGGTCGGATGTATGGATGACAACATGCAACTTAACATATACCAGCATGCGCTATGGGTTGAGTGGAGAGCCAAAGCCAGCTAGGACAGCAGCAGCCACCCAGTACAGACTATGTCTCAGGCAGTACAAGACTGCAGAGTAAGATTAAAATTACCAGATAAAGACTAATTGAATGGGTAGTCCTAGACATTACAGTCCTAAACGGTTCTACAGTTAGAGAAGGGCTTGAATGCATTCCAACACAGACAGAAGGATAGCTGTGTATGTGTGGGGTGATGATGCACAATGATGCATTTTGCCATTTGTTGACCATTCACAGAAATGGACGACTGCTCCCACCGCACGGATGCACATTTACTTCCAAACTCCTACTTAAATCTAGCCATTTAATTGTGGATGTCTGGCTTTGCACTTGAAGTCATTCAGAGATTGAGAAAATGGGAATAGCCAAAAGGATCCTTGGAGGCAAAGCCTGAGCAGGATGGCGATCCCTGGAAAACATTTCTACAAACCACATCAGTGTGAACACATAAAAAAACAACTATTTACAAAAAAGAAAAACCATACACCCTGAAAACAGAATACTTTGCACAACACCCATTTGCTTAAGTGGTACACTTTAAACAAAATGTGCTAGCATTCATTCTAAAACTACCTTGCCCCCCCCCCAAAAATTTTTTTTTACTTGTAACAAAATACAAATCCTTTTGGACAACCCCAAGAAAACAAGATGATGTTGCCAGATGGGAAAGGCCCCCCTTCAGTGATTCTCGGGCAGAGAGCGCTCACTGGATTGGCCGTCTCGAGACAGGCAGCCAATGGGGGGGAGATTCCTGGGGTCATGTGGTTGGAGGAGCAGAGTTCAGAGGTTCTTTATGACACTTACCATCATGGACTACCCTTTAATCAAAGAGTAGAGAGAAAGGACAAAGTTAAACTGAGATCTCCATACCTTGCTGCATTCATGAAATTATAGACTCAAGCCACGAATAAGAAAAAAAAAAAAAAGGGGGGGGGGGGGAGGAAACAGGTTTGAGTGAAGAAAAACAAGTCCATCAGGGTAAAAGGGGGCAGGGGGACTAGAGTAAAAAAACTTATTTAGTAGATTAACTACATAAAGAGTGTCTAGACTCCTAAATTGAGTAAGTTTATGTGCTCACCAGGCTGTCTGCACCAATGTTTGATTCTTCTCACAGTCAAGGACCTGCAGGTACATGACGATGATCTGAAAGCAAAAGACAAGGCACTTGATACTACGGTAAGATCAAAAGGTTAAGTGATTACTTGTACAGAAGAGTGAAAAATGCAGCTGCATTTGAGCCTGATTAAATGTACATCAATGTGCATAATGCATGCATTCACACAGCTGCTTCTGAGACCAGAATTCCCAGACAGGCGCAGCCAAGCTGGTTTCATCTTGAAGAACAGGATCTATGAGACCATTAAAACTGCTTCGGTGATATGGTTCTGCTCTTCTGAGTCATAATGCTGCCAGGCTAGCTGACGTGTGATGTACTGTGTCTTTTTGACTCACCTTGTGCGGGTGTTTGACGTGAACGCAGAAACCCAACTCCTTCAAGACCCGCCGCTCAGCTTTGATCACCTGGTTTTTCGTGTTTATGTAGTTCTGATCAAGTATCAATGGACTTGAACTCCTGATTCATAAAGGGATGAAAATAAAAGTTGTTTCCCCTCAGCCCAAACATTCATCAACAAGAGACATAGTGCCTTTCTGTTTGTCTTTTTTTTCCCCTAATGAAAGGCGTTTTCCCTTCCAACCAACTAAGGCAACAGGTCCATTTCTTGACTCCTGTGATTTCAGTAAAATACTTTCAGTCCTGCCACAAGTGATGGACAAAACACAAACTTCCCCCACATCACAGCTTTAGCTAAACTGCCCACTTTTGCACAATGAGTAATGCCCAAGAGTCAGCTATACAAAAAAAGCCCAACAAAAACCACCAGCTATACAAAAACCCTGTAAACAACCAAAACAGCCATTAAAACACTACTGCCCACAACAGCCATGTATCCACAAACAAAAAGACAAGACAGAAAATATTCAGTTATTCTTCACTTTTAATCCCTCAATTAAAAAAATAAATAAACAAACAGATTTCAACCCACAGTAAATGAAACGCAAACGATTCACAGGAATGAGGAGAAAAACACAGACAATTCCGTACACTCAGTAAATCTGACCTCCAAAATTAGTGTATTAAAATATCCAGTTACACTATAAATGTAAACTGCAAACCTGATGGGCAAGATGAAGATTTTTAATATATAAAATAAGTGACAGACCTAAAAGTCCCAAGTTCTGATCATTACGGAGAACGGTCTTCTACCACAGAAAGAATATGGAGAGGAAAAAAGGCTCCCTCCGGCACAAAATACCGAACTACAACCAACAACCACATTCACATTTGTTGAAACCTAAGTGATATGTCAAAGATTAAACCGGCACAAACAAATTAGATGTGTTAAAGCCCAATTTTTTCCTGAAGAAAATGTCTAAAGGAACAATGTTAGAACTACTCAACCTAGGCCTCTGAACTCAATGACTAAGCAGACTTTTTTTTTTTAAAGTGCTGATAACAGTGAGTGCAAATAATATTCCAAAATATTTCCGTGCACCTGAACAACTTGTGAAAAAAAAAGTTTTGCTTCTTGTCTGGTCTAATCAAAAACCAGTGCAAGACAAGTGTTTGGTGCAGACATTCCTCTTTAATGAGTGCACAGAAACAGCAAGGCCCTGTCAGGTGGAATGCTAATCTAAGCTGATTTCTGTGAAAGCTGTGACGTGAGGTGGTTTGACCGTTGTAAGCTTGTAAAAAAAAAATTATGCCACTCATCACCTGTGTTAGCAGAGACAGTAAAGCTTAAACTGAGATACAGGAGTCACCCAGGCGCTTCAGGACCAGCAGCCAACCTGTCGTCCCCGAATTCCCAGTGACCGCTTTCAGACCACTGGCGTCTCCCAGGGGAGCGGGTTGGGGGGGAGGGGGGGTAAGCGACACCTCGCTCACTGTTGCCATGCCGACTGCTTCATCTCTACGTACCATTCCACATCACCCAGGCTTTGGTAAATGTAGCTGGTCGCTGTTAGTTGGTTGCAAGGGAAAAGAGAATTCAAGTTAATACCTCAGTTCTTACTCAGTTGAACAATTCCAATACCCACCCCTACCCATCTAGATTAACAATCTATCCTATTTAAACAATAACCATACTTCCACATACAGAAAATCTGTTAAACTGAGAGACTTGTTCATGTAAGCAGTTTACTACCTTGCTGTTACTACCAATTATGACTGATGAAGAAACTGAAAAACCTTAAAATGGTTTAGAGTACAGCAAATCAAACAAAATGGCACTCAAATCAGAACATTCGAGTGTAAAAAAAAAAAAAAAAAAAAAAAAAAAAACATCGACTATTCACAGTAACCACATTCAGGAAATACCTGAACCCTTTATGTAAAATGATGTTTAAATGTTACAAATGTTGTCAAGGTGGGAGATTGTTGCCACAAGCAACAAATAGAAGAATTATTTGAGAATTTGACAGAGTGCATGAATAGAGCTTACCTTTTGCCTCTAATCTGTCTCAAATGGTGAAACACATTAATGACATCCCGTATTCGCCGTGGGGCTTCTTCAATCTTAGAGGCCAGATTGATACAGGCCATGGCGACGATCTGAAGGGGAAAAAAAGGGAAAACAGTGAGGTAGTATGGAGTGAAGCCAATACTATGACACCATCACAGGATATTAACTATAATTTTTTTTTTTTTTAATCTAAGGTACATATTTGCATGCAGTTACTGTGGACCATTCTGATTACACCGTTGCCATGACAGTAAAATATCTGCTTATGAAAGTCTTGAGCAATCCCATTAGTGTTCTCATATTTCAGCAGCATAAACACCGGCAGATCCCAATATAACACTAAATCTCAGGGATTCAAATTTGCAAGTAAATACGAATATTGACTTCCACTGTTTCAGTGTAGTAAAAAAGTTTGGGCATTTTCTATTCAAGCATGACTGGTGCCATAAAGACATGGTTGGGTGAGCTCGGAGACAGCGAGCCTGGCCTTCTCGCCCAACATTAGTGCCTGACTTGTAAATGCTCTACATAAGGAATGGACATAAATTCTTCTCAAAACCTCTCCATAAACTTGAGGACAGCCTTCCAAACAAAATGGAAGCGGTTATTACTGCAGAAGGGGGCATATTACAGTCAATGTATCTGAATGCAGTGTTATTAAAGCCCCGTTGTAGTGTATCTGGTCCGTTCCACCTCCATTGTAACGGGCGGACATTTAAAGCAGAAAAAGTCTGATTAGTTATACTTAGGAATGCGATAGGCGAGTTACACTGCAGGCTGGTTGTCATTTATATTTAGGGAGGGTTAAACCTTATCTAGATACGTGATCTGAGATAGAAAGTAAAGTGTTGTGCCTCGTGTCTCGGCACTTTATGCTGTTTCTAACATGGCGGTCGGAGTTGCGTTGTGGTTACGAAGCCGGGCCTGAAAACCAAACCGGCCTTACCTCAAAACTGTGCTTCACAAACGATTTAGAGTAGAAAAACCGATGGAACAGGACTTGCCCGGTCGCCATAGCCACCTGTTAAAAAAGATAAAACGCACATTTGTGAAGAAAGTCTCGTTTATTTCATGTTACGGCCTCACCCGCCGCCATTTTGTTTTTGTCTAGCAGACGTGCTAAAGCTAACGGCGGGAGAGTGCTCAAACACCGACAATAGAAATGGTATTGTTAGTTACACAAAGGTATATTTTAACTCACACATTAGTAATATATAGAGGGAAGATTGCATTAAAGCGCACTGTTGTCGTTAAGCGGGGATATAACGTTAGACGCCCAGTTAATTTCCGTCGAATGGAGTTTGAACTTCACAACGGACCCCAGAACCGCTTTCTAAATAAATAAAGAGAAAGACAAGAAAGTAAACAGCCCGGGTTTCCTTGTTTTACCTGCGGCAGGCGGAGCAGGATGCCCGCGGACTGGATGAGCTCGCAGCCCAGGATACGGAGGTCGGTCTCGGTGTGAAGGTCCAGGCCGTCCAGCATAGAGGGGGTGGGAGACAGCTTGTCCTCCGGGATCAGGGAGTTGTCGATGGTCAGGAACACCTCGGAATAAACTCTGTCCCCGATCAGGATGCCCTCGCTGCTGGGGGCCGCGCCACCGGCGCTGAGAACCGGGGCTGGAGCCGGGGTTGCAGTCATCGGGACCTCCATCTGAATCTGCCCAGCAGAGGAGAGCAGGACCGCTAGAACGAACACATACAGAAAAGCGTGTACCCATCCGCGATATGTAGATCCTCTCTGCTTCCTCATTCTTACTTGAGCTGTCTTATGAAGGACAGCAAGAGTAAAAAATGATAATACTACTACTGCTATTACTACTAATAATAAGAATAGTAATGATAATAATGTTAATACTCCTAATACTACTACTCCAAATACTAACACTATACATTGTGTTAAATAAATCGTATGACTTGGACTAATTAAACATATCTAAAAACGTTACTTGTTTGATTCTCCACAATCAAAGGCTCGGAAGAGAATCCACATGTTGTAAAACACCTTAATTCCAGCTTTCAGATGCATTAAACACTATGCAATAGGACGAATTTAATCATAATGTAATATAATATAAATTACAAGAAGAGTTTACAGAGGATAACACAATGTAATGTGATGTATGATATAATAGTCTAGTGTATTATAATGTAATGCATTAGTAATAATTCGTAATTTTGACCAAAAGCCAAAGCTCCTAATACGTCGAGACCGGGACTCGCTGGCGGTGAGGCTGTATTCCTCCGCGGTTCCGCGCCTGAAACGTGACCGTGACGTCACGCAGCCGAAGACGCACTTTCCCGGAAAAGCGTTGCGCAACAGTTCTGTGACGAAATCAGATAAAGAACACGTTTCAAACGAGACATATAGTTGTATTTCCTGAAGGAAATACGATAGCATGCAGAGCAGATAGATAGACAGATAGATAGACACATAGATAATCATGAACCGTTCGTTGCAGATACGTAAAGCTTAGAATGAACTGCATTGAAGTCAATGGTGAAAAAGTACTGGTACACTTCATTCATTCCTATTGAAAATATCGATTTTTAATTATTAATAATTTATAAAGTTTATGAGTACGAAAAATACATAGCCAGCTTGTCAGTAATAAGATCTTCGCAGCAGAGTTAGAACAAAGTTTCTAAGTTAAGAGGTTTGAGCCGTATTAATCCTTAAAGAATAAAAATAAGAAGGCATAACAATAATACTAGACAAAGCTGCATTTCCTGAAGGAAATAAGATAGCATGCAGATAGATAGACAGATACAGTGCATCCGGAAAGTATTCACAGCGCATAACATTTTGTTATGTTACAGCTTATTCCAAAATGGATTACATTCATTTTTTACCTCAGAATTCTTCACACAACAAACCATAATGACAACATGAAAAAAGTTTACTTTAGGTTTTTACAAATTTATTAAAAATAAAAAATAGAGAAATCACCTTTACATAAGTATTCTCAGCCTTTGCTCAATACTTTGTCAATGCACCTTTTGCAGCAATTACAGCCTCAAGTCTTTTTGAATATGATGCCACAAGCTTGGCACACCTATCCTTGGCCAGTTTCACCCATTCCTCTTTGCAGCACCTCTCAAGCTCCATCAGGTTGGATAGGAAGCGTCGGGGCACAGCCATTTTAAGATCTCTCCAGAGATGTTCAATTGGATTCAAGTTTGGGCTCTGGCTGGGCCATTCAAGGGCAGTCAGAGTTGTCCTGAAGTTGTCCTTGATATCTTGCCTGTGTGCTTAGGGTCGCTGTCCTACTGAAAGATGAACCGCCGCCCCAGTCTGAGGTCAAGAGCGCTCTGGAGCAGGTTTTCATCCGGGATGTCTCTGTACATTGCTGCAGTCATCTTTCCCTTTCTCCTGACAAGTCTCCCGCTGAAAAACATCCTCACAGCACGATGCTGCCACCACCATGCATTACTGTAGGGACTGTATTGTCCTGGTGATGAGTGGTGCCTGGTTTCCTCCAAACATGACGCCTGGCATTCACACCAAAGAGTTCAATCTTGGTCTCATCAGACCAGAGAATTTTGTTTCTCGTGGTCTGAGAGTCCTTCAGCTGCCTTTTGGCAAACTCCAGGCGGGCTGCTATGTGCTTTTTACTAAGCAGTGGCTTCCGTCTGACCACTCTACCATACAGGCCTGATTGGTGGATTGCTACAGAGATGCTTGTCCTTCTGGAAGGTTCTCTTCTCTCCACAGAGGACCTCTGGAGCTATGACAGAGTGACCATCGGGTTCTTGGTCACCTCCCTGACTAAGGCCCTTCTCCCCCGATCGCTCAGTTTAGATGGCCGGCCAGCTCTAGGA
The DNA here is from genome assembly GCA_037974485.1 of Hemigrammopetersius urotaenia. Classification (NCBI taxonomy): domain Eukaryota; kingdom Metazoa; phylum Chordata; class Actinopteri; order Characiformes; family Alestidae; genus Hemigrammopetersius; species Hemigrammopetersius urotaenia. Next base: position 18,304,945 of record JBBPDC010000019.1, read on the forward strand.
AGAGTCCTGGTGGTTTTGAACTTCTTCCAGTTTCAGATGATGGAGGCCACTGTGCTCACTGGGACCTTCAAAGCAGCAGAAAATTTTCTGTAACCTTCCTCAGATTTGTGCCTTGAGACAATCCTGTCTTGGAGGTCTACAGATGATTCCTTTGACTTCATGCTTGGTTTGTGCTCTGACACGAACTGTCAACTGTGGGACCTTATATATAGCCAGGTGTGTGCCTTTCCAAATCATGTCTAATCAACTGAATTTACCCCAGGTGGACTCCAATTAAGCTGCAGAAACATCTCAAGGATGTTCAGGGGAAATAGGATGCACCTGCGCTCAATTTTGAGCTTCATGGCAAAGGCTGTGCTTTCTCAATTTTTTTATTTTTAATAAAAATCTCAAGTAAACTTTTGTGGAAGAAGTGATGCGCTGTGAATACTTTCCGTATGCACTATATATTAGATTGAAATCTAATAAGGATATCAATGAAGAAGAAAAGTCAGATTTGGAGCAACTAAAAAAGGATCTAGAAAATTATAATAATGATATTTTACGATCGGTGTACCATGCTGGTATTGATAATGATAACTCATGGATAAAAATAGAATTATAAAACTTTATTATAAACGTAAAGAGAAAGTACATTTTGAAGGAATTAGATTTCGGATCTAATTCCTTTAGAATTAGCCCAATAGAAATAGAGATTTCTGTAATAAGACAGTTTTTATATAGAGGGTGAAAAGTCCATAGGTATAGTAAGGAGATGGAAAATAGGATAGATGAGAAAGAGGTAATTAAAGCTATTTCTTAACTGAGTGAAATCTCCAGGAAAGGACGGGTTACCAGCGGAATTTTTTTCAATTATGCTCTCCAGTGATCGCTAGCATTTTAACTAAAGTTTATAATGAAGGTATAGAGAAAGGTTGTATGTTTTGATCCATTTATGATGGTGTTCTTTCTTTATTATATACAGGTGATGTTTTGGATATTCATAATTGGAGACATCTCACTTCAATGAATGTGGATGTGAATTATTAATTTCCGAGGAGCAAACTTGTGCGGTCAAGGGCAGATTTATGTGGGATATTCTTGGTATGTTGAGAGAAATGGTGTGCAACAAGCAGGTTGAAAATAATTGATTGATTTGGTCTCCCGAGATTATTTGTGGGAGCTTTTAAGAATGTATAATTTTCTAGAAAAAATTATCCAGATGATTCAGTGCTTGTATAGTAAATCCAATGTTCAGGTAGATCAAAGTCTTGGGTATATATATTGATAACCAGGGCTGCATGGAAAATAATTGGGTCGAGAAGGAAGACTGCATTAAGAAAACGTTTGTCACACACACCGGGTTCACATGCAGTCAATCGGCACCAGAAATGACTCACATAAAGTATATAAGCAGGAAATAAGGTCAGTATACTCACACAGACATTGAAGTTGCTTGCTTCATGCCCGCGTGTCTCTTATCCAACCCCAACCCTTCAACTCCACGGTACCGTGTGTACTCTCTGAGTCGTTTATATACTTCCAGTGTGTGTTCAGAACGCGAGTTCAACTTGGTGTGGACTCTAACTCCGTTAGGGAGCGTTCTGAGAATAACTGCGTGGCTTACCAACTCTCTCGTGTCTATCACGTCCTCCACGCTACACAGTGGGCACAGTTCACTCATTATTCTCCCTTCACCGTGACAGAATGTCTGTGTCCTGGTGCCTCGAGGAGAAGCAACAGTTGTGGGAGACGGTCGCGCAGCAGATGACCGAGATTGGGAACCTGAAGCAGGAAGTGACGAACCTCTGCACGGAGTCCGCCGGTCTTCGTGCTGAGGTCGCCACCCTGCGGCCGACCCTGGCTCAACAGTCTGTTGCGGGTCCTAGCGCTCCTCCAGCTGCTTCTCCACCCCCGGTGGCTCAAGCTCCACCTCCTCTCCCCAAAATAGCCCTACCGGAAAAGTGGAACGGTAAGGATGGGAAGTGTGAGGTATTTCTGACGAATTTAACACTTCTATTCGAGTTTCAGGCGCAGCGATACCCCACTGACAGAAGCAGGATCGCTTTACTCACCTCCCTCCTTACCGGGCAGGCAGCAGAGTGGGCTGCGGCTGTTGTGCGCTCCGACTCGGACACCGCGCACTCATACTCACGAGTTCACCAAACAGCTTAAAGCCGCTTTCCAGCATCCGGAGAGCGAGGTGGTGATTGACTCACGTTTGTATCGTCTGCGCCAAGGCGACCACCCGGTGAGCCCCTACACATCCGAATTCAGGACGCTCGCCGTTCAGACCACCTGGAGCTAGGCCGCACTCCGTACAGCATACTATGAGGGGCTGAATGCGATAGTAAAGCGCGAGCCGGCCGCTCACGAGCTGCCGGTGACTCTGGAGGGTCTTATCCAGATTACGCATCGACCTGCGGCTTGCTTCAGCACTCAAACCAAGTTCGAGGACCAGAGGACCGGAACCTACCCTCCATGCCGGCTCACCGGGTTCCACCACCCGCCTCCGAGGCCCACTCATCCGGAGCTGGGGAACCCATGCAGTTAGGGCGCACCTACCTGTCGGCTACGGAGAAGGAGAGACGGTTCCACGAAGGCCTCTGCGCCTATTGCGCCTCCCCCGACCACCATCGTGCCGTCTGCCCTTTTCGGCCAGGAAACGGTCAGACCAAGTGAAGAGGGGGAGGAATTCTCTTGGTCCGCCGGCTCAGACCTCCTGCCTATTGACTGTTTCCCGGCTAGTCGTTCAGGTGAGTCTCCAACTGGGACACAAACAGATCAGAACCACTGCCTTCGTTGATTTGGGGGCGACTGGCAACTTCATTGATCACACTTATGCCTCCCAGTTGGGTCTCAAACTTGAGGTGTGTCTCAGCCGGTTAAAATAACAGCCATTGACGGTTGACCCCTAGCCACCAGCCCGATTCATCACCGCACTGTGCCGATCACGATGACCATTGACCAGCACTGTGAGCCCCGCTCCTTCCTTGTTACTCAACTCACCTCACCTCCTATCATCCTTGGGCTGCCCTGGTTAACCCTGCACGACCCCCACATCTCCTGGTCGTGCTTAAAGATTCTACAATGGGGTCGGACCTGCAGTGAGCTCGGCACTCCGGCACCGGCTGGGACGTGCTCAGGGGAGTCCGCGGCCTCCGACGTCGACCTGGAGGTCATTCCCATTCCGTATCGTGACCTGGTAGGAGTGTTCAGCAAGAAAGACGCCACCAAGCTACCACCGCGTCGCACCTACGACCTCGCTATTGAACTCCTGCCGGGCTCGGTACCACCCCGCGGCCATTTATACTCCCTTACCCGTGAAGAACAACAGGCGATGGAGGATTACATCACCGAGGGGCTTCGGAATGGCACCATCCGCCCCTCGAAGTCTCCAGCGGCCGCGGGGTTCTTCTTTGTTAAGAAGAAAGACGGGGGCCTCCGTCCTTGTGTCGACTATCGGGGGCTTAACGACATCACCGTTAAAAACCGCCATCCACTCCCTGTCATCAACACTGCCCTGGACTCTCCCTCTGGTGCAACAATGTTTACCAAACTGGATTTACGGAGTGCTTACAATCTTGTCCGCATCAGAGAGGGAGATGAGTGGAAGATGGCCTTCATAACCCCCACCGGCCACTACAAGACCCTGGTTATGCCATTTGGATTATGTAACAGCCCTTCAGCCTTCCAACAGTTCATCTCTGACGTCCTCCGTGACATGCTGGGTAGGTGGGCTTTTGCCTACTTGGACGACATACTTATCTACTCAGCTAATTTAGAAGAGCACACCCAGCATGTCAGAGCAGTTTGAAAGAGGTTGCTGGCCCATCAACTGTTCTGTAAGCACTCCACTACCTTCCTTGGTTTCGTCATCTCCTCCCAGGGGGTAGCCATGGATCCCCAGAAGCTGGATGCTGTGCGGTCGTGGCCCCTACCCACATTGCTCAAACAGCTGCAATGTTTTCTGGGGTTCGCCAACTTCTACCGGCAATTTATCCAGGGCTTCAGTTCAGTTGCGGCACCTCTTACTGCTCTCACCAAACCAAAGACCTGACCTTTTCACCTCACCACCGAAGCCGTCTCAGCATTTCATCACCTCTGTCATCTCTTCACCAAAGCACCAGTTCTCATTCACCCGGGCCAGGAGCGACCGTTCGTTGTGAAGGTGGACGCCTCTGATGTGGGCATAGGAGCTGTCCTCTCGCAGCAAGGTCCAGATAGGAAACAACACCCATATTGTTTCTTCTCCAGGAAATTCAATCCCACACAGCAGCAGTACGGGGTGGGGGACCGTGAGTTGCTTGCCATCAAGTGGGCCCTGGAGGAATGGCGTCATTGGCTACAGGGCGGCAGTGACCCATTCACCGTCTGGACGGACCATCAAAACCTTACCACCATCCGTCAAGCCAAGATATACAACCCCAGGCAGGCACAGTGGGCTCTGTTCTTCGAACAGTTTCACTTTTAGATCTCATACCACCTGGGTTCCAAGAACATCAAGGCTGACACCCTCTCACGCCAGGTTTGCATGGGTTCCCCAAGGACATCATCTTGGACAGAGGGCCCCAGTTCACGGCACGGTTCTGGAAGGCCTTCTGCAATCTGATCGAAGCTACCACTAGTCTGTTGTCCTGATACCACCCGCAGACTAACGGTCAGACGGAGCGGACCAACCAACAGCTGGAGTGCTTCCTACGCTGCTTCGTGGCTGATCGCCAGCGCTCCTGGGTGGATTACCTGGTCTGGGCTGAACTCTCCCATAACCTGCTCAAGTCCTCCGTCACCGGGCTCAGCTCTTTTGAAGTGTGTCACGGCTACCAACCCCCGATGTTTGACCATCAGGAGCCGGGGTTGATGTGCCATCCACCCAACAGTTGGTCCGATGGTGCCGCTGACTGTGGATCCAAGCTCGGAACGTCATCACCCTGACCAATCACCGCTACATCGCCCAGCGGCACCCCCCGGGATGATTGTTCCACGTAGGTGACCAGGTCTATTTATCTAACCGTCACATCAACCTCCATACTGAATCCAAGAAGTTGTCACCCAGATTCTCCGGCCCGTTCAAGATCACCCACCAGATTAACCCGGTCACCTATAGGCTCCAGCTGCCTGCCTCTCTCCGCATCCACCCTGTGTTCCACATATCCCAACTCAAACCTGTGTTGTTCTCTCCTCTGTCTCCCCAGGAACCTGCTCCTCCTCCGCCTCGGATCATTGACGGTGGTCCTGCATATACTGTCCGGCGGATTCTGGACTTGCGACGCCGTGGCCGTGGCACCCAGTATCTCGTTGACTGGGAAGGCTACGGTCCAGAACAACGGTCTTGGGTACCCGGTCGGCACATCCTCAATAACACCCTCATCCAGCACTACTGTTTGTCGGGTGTCCTCCCTACCTGGACCGGTCCAGGGGGGGCGGGTACTGTCACACACACCGGGTCACATGCAGTCAATCGGCACCAGAAATGACTCACTTAAAGTATATAAGCAGGAAATAAGGTCAGTATACTCACACAGACATTGAAGTTGCTTGCTTCATGCCCGCCTGTCTCTTATCCAACTCCAACCCTTCAACTCCATGGTACCGTGAGTCCTCTGACTCTCTGAGTCGTTTATATACTTCAGAACTCGAGTTCAACTTGGTGTGGACTCTAACTCCGTTAGGGAGCGTTCTGAGAATAATTGCGTGGCTTACCAACTCTCTCGTATCTATCACGTCTGAGTCTTTCCTCCACGCTACACAGTGGGCACAGTTCATTCATTATTCTGCCTTCCACCGTGACAATGTTAGGAAAATTGAGTGGTTATAGAAAAAGGATTGATATTATCAAAACTTAGGTATTATCAAAAACCTTATTTTTATCAGGTATTTTCCACCTTTAGAAAAATGGATGAAAAGATTTATTAAAATTTGTAATAATTTTATTTGGGGTACGACCAGAGAGGTAATGAAACGTGAAGTCTTGTATAAAGCAAGAAACAAGGGTGGTCTGGGCACAACTGACCCTTCCATTAAAATGCAGATTTCTTTTATTAAAATTGTAGCTAATGGTATTGCAAGACAATTCGAATGGTCTGGTGATATAACAAATTGGAGGCAAAAGAAAAAAGGTAAGAGTAGGATAGGAACTCCATTCCATAAATTAATTTTCTCAGACCATGAGCATTTACAGATAAACTGGTTGAATGACACCAGTCGAAAAATTCATTCTGTAATTGTGAATTATACATATGATGACCCCTTTGGTTTTAGAGACTTAAATTCTGGCCAAATAATGAAGTGTATCAAAAACCTGAATAATAAGAAAATATCTGAGAAGGTTAGGGACACGGCATAGCAGTCAGAAGACTTCCAGTAAGACCAGTGGTGAGATGGAGCTTTTTAGTTAAAACCACCCAATGTCATATGTCTGGATGTGATGAGACTGAATCTTTGGATCATTTTTTATTAGAATGTTATTGATCACGGGAAGTGTGGGTGATGCTGTCGGGTGTGGGCTTAAAGGATAAATCCAATGCGATGTCAATACTCTATGGTACATTAGATGAACATTTATTGAATGAGATACATGATCTTGTGTGGTTGATCATAGGTGTCACTAAATCAAAGTTATGGAAAACAAGGTGTAAAATGACCATGTTTTTGTTCCCAGTTTTTAAAAGTGTTTTGACAGATTTACGTCAGAAGAGAACTATGGGTGGTTTGTTTTGGGGATCCTTTGGTGGACTTGTGAGCTTCCCTTCTTCGGCTCTGGACTGTGAGTGTGACATGGGCGTCGTTAGGTTTATTTTGGGGGGTCTGAAACCCCCCAAAATGATCCCAAGCCACCCTAAATATATAGTAATTATTATACTATTTTTAAATTATATATCCAAACATTTCATAC
>JBBPDC010000019.1:18316987-18336131 GCA_037974485.1 Hemigrammopetersius urotaenia
ATAATCCATCCCACCTCACAGGTGTGGCATATCAAGGTGCTGATTAGACAGCATGAATATTGCACAGGTGTGCCTTACGCCCTGTCCACACGTACATGGGTATTTCTGAATTCTGTTTCAATGCATTTTGGCCTTTCGTCAACACATAAACGGCGTTTTGGGTCAGTGAAAATGTAGGTTTTTACATTTTCGGCACTCCTATATCATCGTCATTGTATGCGCCTTGGTTGTCATCTAAAATGCCTGATGTGTACAAAATACTGCGGCTCTTAACCGCATTACAAGCGTTGGTATGTTTATACTCATGCGCGGAGTTACTGTCCATCCTGTATGAAGGGCATAGACGTCATAGTCAGCTCCGGATGCTATTACATTCAACACAGACACTGTCCCTGCACTGCGCCCGCTGCCAACGTCAGCGCCGGTTTTGGACGAGACCTGGTGGGTATTCCATGAAACAGGATTAAGGGAAAGTCTGGATTATTTCAAGGGAAAGTAAGTCAGACTTTCTCTTAATCCTGTTCATTGGAATATGGAAAAGTAAACCACTAACCACTGTTCTGACTGGGGGGTGGGGGGGGTCAGTACAGTGGTTGGTGGTTTACTTTTTGCGCTATTGTTTGTCTACCAGAAACAGGTAATGATGCTTCCCCCTCCAAGGCTTCTGATTGGTCACCAAAGCTATATGGTTTAAGGTTATATCGCCACCTGCTGCCTTGGCATACTTTTGACAGCGTTTTTTGCGATTGCGTGTGGACAGAGATATTTTTGAAAACACGTGGACGCGATTTAAAAAAAAAAAAACTTAAAACGGAAAATCTCTGAACCTGTCTACGTGTGGACATGGCCTTAGACTGCCCACAATAAAAGGCCACTCTGAAATGTGCAGTTTAATCACAGCACAATGCCACAGATGTCATGACTTTTGAGGGAGCGTGTGATTGGCCTGCTGCCTGCAGGAATGTCTACCAGGGCTGTTGCCTGCGAAATTAATTTTCAATGTTTCAATGTTTTTTTTAATTTAGATTTTCTGAGATAGACCAACACAAAGTAGCATATAATTGTGAAGTGTTACAAAAATGATACATGGTTTTCAAAATGTTAAGCAGATAAAAATGTGTGGTGTCCATTTGTATTCAGTCCTCTGTACTCTGATACCCTTAATAAAATCCGGTGCAATCAATTGCCTTCAGAAGTCACCTAGTTAGATGAGAGTTCACCAGTGTGTAATTTAGTCTCATTATAAATGCACCTGTTCTGTTAAGGCCTCAGTGGTTTGTTAGAAAACATTAGTGAACAGACAGCATCATGAAGACCAAGGAACTCACCAGACAGGTCAGATATAAAGTTGTAGATAAGTTTAAAGTAGGGTTAGGTTACAGAAAATTATACCAACTTTGAACATCTCCAGGAGCACTGTTCAGTCCATCATGCAAAAATGGATGATCAGCTGATCTGAGTTGATGGGAAGATGAATGGAGCAAAGGACTTGAGACTGGGAAGGAGATTCACATACAGTAAGAGCTACAATGAAATGGTTTAGATCAAAGAATGTTCATGTGTTCGAATGGCCCAGTCAAAGTCCAGACCTAAATCCTATTGAACATCTGTGGCAGTACTACAACTTTGCTGTTCACAGATGCTCTCCATCCAATCTGGCTGAACTTAAACTATTTTGCAACAAAGTATGGGCAAAAAAAATCAGTCTCTAGATGTGCAAAGCTGGTAGAGACATGCCCCAAAAGACTTGCAACTGTAAATGCAGTGAAAAGTGGCTCTTCAAAGTATTGACACATTGGTTGAATACAAATGCATGCCACACTTTTCAGATTTTTATTTTCTTAAAATTTTCATACCACTTCAGAATTATGTGCTATTTGTGTCAGTCTGTCACTGAAAAGCTCAATAAAAAACATTTAAGTTTGTGGTTGTAAGGTGTCAAAAAGTTCAACGAGTATGAATTTCATAGTTTTACGTGGAAATCTCCACAGTATTTATTATTATTACCCGAAAACAGTTCATCTCGCTGCCGTGTCCCAATACTTTTGCCCTGCGGCCTTCCGAGTTGCATATTTCGGTGAGGAATTTAAATTAAGAGAGGCAAATACGGGTTTACATTTACAATTTCTGCATTAAACTGTGATAAATTAAAATGAAATTAAAGTGTTCTGGGAGCATATTTGGGGGCATGTTTAGGGTTTACGCTATATGTGGGTGCTCTTGGAACGTAACCCCCAAGAAAACCGGGGATTACTATTTATCTGTCTATATATATTTATAAAGCTTTAAGAAATGAGTGGGGGCTCTTTTGTTCGTTCTTATTCTGTATCTTGTATTTTCTGAATACGCGTCTCATTCTGTTGTATTACATCATACAGTAGTAATGTATTAAAGGTAATAAACTGCTTGATAAAGCCTTACATTTTGCACAGTGCAGACTGACCCAGAAATGGCTTTCATATCTGTACGAGCTGGAAATTGTTCATAACATCACATGCTTCCTTTTCCTGTAGTGAATATAAACATGTTTGTTATGGACATTCCTCTGGATTCGTGGTTCTGTTTGAGATGTTCACTCTTCTAACATGATATAAATAAGGAGCTCTAATCAGATGGCGAGCAGCCAGAGAAAACCTGAGTATGACTAACCCACGAATGGCTAACTGCTGAAGGTTAAGGTTTCCTCACTGAGGTGGCTGTGTATTCTTTTGATATTGATATGAATGCAGGACATTTAATATTTCATATTGAATTATTAGTAGTAACACATTTATTAGAATATGTGAGGAACATCTACCATGGCTTTCAGGCAGCAGCATTCCTTCATTAAAAACACCACTAATAAAACAGATAAAACTGTATATATAAAACTGTATATTGCGATTACAACACAATATTAAAGTACCCATATTGTCATTTTATATTTAAAAGCCTTGTATGCAAATAAAACATGTTCTCTCCCCCCATCCATACAGACCGTTCAGCCTATAGCAGTTTACGTTGAGGTTTTAGCCCTGTGCTCCCTTTTGAATGAATGGAATGAGCAATACATGGCAGCCAATGCAAAAAGAGATCACTTTACTATTCTTAAAGGCATAGTAACAACAGCAGCCTGTTTAGGTCTAAGGTTGGCCAGTGGTCATGTAGGAGTTATGGATTATAGTGCTCATACACAAACCCACACAAATGTCATGGGGAAAGAAGTTAAATGTAGGAAAATGTAGAATAATTTTAAAATCCATTTTAGTAATAAAAAAGAAAGTTGACCAATTTGTTGCTCTTAACAAACCCTAATTTTTGAATTGGTTGTATTTTTCCAGCAACAAAAGTATTTTGACTCTGGTGACTACAACATGGCGAAGGCCAAGATCAAGAACAAGCAGCTGCCGACGGCGCAGACGGAGAAGACAGAGATAACGGGGGATCACATCCCAACACCTCAGGACCTGCCCCAGAGGAAACCCTCCCTGGTGGCCAGCAAACTGGCCGGCTGACCAACGCCCTGTCCACCAGCATCTGGCTCTCCGCAATGCAACATGCTGCTCTCTCACTCTTTCTCACTCTCTCTCTCTTTCTCTTTCTCTTTCTCATCATCACTCATGTTTAACACTCCATGCACTCTCAAAACAGATGTGTTAAAGAAAGACGCCTACAACAATACTAACACATTTCTCATTAACTGAAGCCTTTGTGAGGCTACATAACACCTACATAAGCCTTTTGTGACAACTGGCTTTAACATACATAAACATTTTATGGCCCGGCCCAACAAGCATTAGTTAGCATAAAGTGTTGTGACAACTAGTGCTTTTTGGAATGAGTTCTTATAATGTCTATTTGGGTTTGTCTGTTGCCATGAGAGACCAGTGTAGGCATCATATAGCCTTATGTAAGCTGCTGTATAGAAAAAATGCCAAACTCTTCTGTCAAAACACACAATAGAAAATAATACAGTCTGCTATTTTCACGTGCAATTAAGAACAGCCCGTTTTATCTTTTTTAACACAGGTAGTGTGTTTTGATATATAACACCTCCAGTGTTTTATCTCCGTCAGTGTTCTCCAGAACAGAATGTGTTCATATAGATTAAATACAGACACCCACACACTACAGGCCAGACATTTGGGTCCATCCTTGGATTTAAAAAAGAAAGAATATGCTGATTTTTCCTAATTTTATTACAAGAAAACATTAGAAATTCTTAAGACATGTAACTGACTGTTTTTTGATATTTAAAAGTCTTTAACATTATTTAACCACAAAGACTAAAACTTTTGGATTTGACAAAACATCAGGTGTGTCTTAAGTGCCCTGACATTCACTTTGTGTTGATCATGAAAAAGAAAAACATTACTCAGTTCTTCAGCATCACACAATCCCTCCTGTTTTATGTTTCATTAGATAAAATTTCAGTAATCATCAGGGTAATGAGCCCAAACATTCTTTAAAATTGCGCAAAAATCATATCCAGTCCAAAGACAAGCCTTAGACAAAGACAAGTTTAGACAAAAACAAGTTTAGAGAAATATGTTTTGGCCTCCGCAGTCTCCAGATCTTTCATTTGGCCCCACAAGTTCCAAATGAGTGTCAAGTAAATGAGACAGGGCTGTTTGCAGGATTGAGAAGGTTTGGATACAGGTTGCTGGAAAAGATGTGGTGAATTTTTGCTGTAGTGATAACGGGTAGGGGGTTATTTTGATTAAACTCGTACGTAACATTCATTAAACTGCGCTAACAGTGTATGTTCAAAACCAGACCCTTTTAAATGTGTTGTAATAAAAATTTGAAAGTGCAGCATATCTTTATTTTCTACAAAATCTGAGAGTGGCCTGTAGTGATTGTAAACACACGTGTAAATGCCTGTGAATATGTTTAAATAGTGATTGTTAACACACTGGTTTTGAGAGTGTCTGATTTTTTCCTTGGTCTTCTGTTAATCCTCATCCATGTTCACTTTACCTCCATCTACACATACACTGAAGAGAAAGGTCTACAGGTAGTCGTGCAGGCATGGGGTCTTTATGCTCAATGGTTAAGGGGGTGGGGGGTTATAAGAGTCTTTATAAAGATTTCTATGTGCAGTAGGCGTTGTAGATGAACGTGTACATATTTGCTTGTGTCGGGAGTTAAAGCAGTGGGATTTAAAAAAAAAAAACATAACAAAAAAAAACATTTTAGCAACCTTTTTTTCATTTCACATTCCCAAAGCTTAGACATGGCTTTAATGAAGGAGTGCGACCACCGATGATGTACTTGAGCTGTGCCGACTCCACATCATGAGTTTTGTCTGTTTCTGTTTGTCAACATTTCAGCTTTAAAGACCACACTGCTGTCGCAAATCCAGTTGAGAAGCATCTGGCACAGTTTCTGCAAGACTGCTTTCACAATAACAGTGGGCAATCTGGCAAAACATAACATCAGGATATGCCAATATGCATCACACTTCCTTTTTCTGAGGGCTGAGGAAAGGAATGAACAGAATGCAGTCAATTTATACAATAATGGCCGCCGTCTAATCACTTGTGTCCATTTTTGTTACCGGCTTCTCTATAATTGGTCATTTTTTATGATTCATGTAGGTGTTCCTTGAGCACTGACGTCACTTATGACACACTCAGAAAAGCATAATTTGGCATAAAAGATCCAGATAATGATGACTCATAACAGCATCGCCCACCACTAACACCAAATAACATGAGCTTTACAGTGTGATTTGGAACACAGCCACAGCTGGAGCAGTAGTAGGAAGGGTTGTAGTTCTTACCCAGGTCCTGTAGTCAGATTTGAAGCACTACACACTAAACCGTCTGGGCCAGGATGCGCATGGGCATCTACTGCAGTCACTTTTGTGCCATTTGATTTGTAAATAAAATAGTTTTGCAAACCTGTGCATTCTCACCTTGTCTTTTTTTCATAAGATAAGAAAGAATGATTTTTTTCGAAGAAACAGTTCAGTATTTTGCACAAATTCATGTGTGTTTTATTATTGTGATGGGCACAGATTGGAGTACTTCCATGAAATGATAAGAAGCTGTGTATGATCTATGTTATTATAAAAATGATATAAGCTGGTGTACAATTAAAGTGATTTAAATCCAATTAAATGTACAAAAACTATAGAATTAAATGTGCCTCAGGAATTTGTGCTTTTTGGCGCCCTCCTGTGACGAGTCGAGTGAATTGTACGAGGTGCTTCATTCAGATTTTTCACATTTTGGCGTCTGATTTTAATTTTTTCCATTTTACTTATTTCAAAGCAATTTGTTTTGCTCAGTAATAAATAATGCTACCATAATTGAATGAACTGTTGCATATAACAACCAACCTCAAGTCCCTGAATTATTTATAAATTAATTAGTTTAGGAGATGCAATAAATACAGCTACAACGTATGCTTCCTTTATTTGTTTGAAAATGTATATGTTTCGTGTGATTTTTCAATCTTCAATTTATTTGTACAATTTATTTTTATTTATATTACAATAAAAAAATCTATGAAAGCAATACAACTTCAGATCACGTGTTCTCAAGAGAACACCTGGCCCATTATATGACGCAACATATTATATATGGTGAAAGCAATTCTTTAAAAACTAAATAAGTATAACAGCTCCTATTTACACTGTGTCAAAACTTTAATGGTAAAAAAAAACAATAGAAATTGTGCATATATGAAAAAAATAGATCATACATGCTAACGTTAACTTATTGGAAGCCAGAAGTCACCAGATAGTGTGGTACAATTTGAGTATGGCTAATTAGTGGCTATTTATGGAATATTATAAGCACAAAAATAAAAAAGGCAATTCATTTTGCAATTGGCAATTCAATCAATTGAATAGAGACGCTGAGGGCTCTGGGGAGGTGACACGAGCTGGCAGAGGGTTGGTTAGTGGCCTCTCCCCTGTTTTAAAGCACTTTATAACAACTCACACCAACATTACATTTGAGCGGGAGGCGGGGGAGCATGGGGTCTTCTCCTTTTTTTTTTTTTTAACTGTTCTTTGTTCGGGGCGGGGGACTGTGAGGGTGTGCTGGCCGTCCGGCCGGGGTCTGGGCTGGTGGTCTTCCCTGCTGCTGCGGAGACCGGGGTGGTCTTCCTGTCTCCACCCCGGGGCAAAGGGTATATAGAGTATATAAGGGGAGTGAGTGTGTGTACTGTGTTTATTTCTTTGAGTCTATTTGTTTGTGTGCATGAGGGTGGGAATGTCTGCTTGTGTATATGTGTGCCTGTTTATCTATGTCTATTTGTCAGGTCGGGCCTTAGACTCCACCTTACTCAACATCTCAGCCCCTGCCCCACCACCACACCCTGCCTTTGGAGGATGCCCCCGGTTCGTTGGTGGCTTCTTGCTGTCTGGGGCTGGATGCTCGGGTGAGCACTGACTCAATCTCGGCGGTCGCTTGGCGAGGCCGGGCCCTCTGAGCCCTGCTAGGGGATGGTGGGCCCTTGGATCTCTGGGCCCAGGGACCAATCTGCCTTGGGATGGCCGAACGCCGCCAGAGCCTGCGGACCTGCCACCACGGCCCCCTTGGGTGCCTACATTGCGGACGCCGGAGGACCCCCCCTTGGGGCTCTCCTCTGCCCCTTTCTGGGTGGGGGCCGCAGTTGTCCCTGCGGTGGTTGTCTTGGGACTTCCGTGCCCTGGGGGACCTCTGGATGTCTGGGGCCCGGGTCTCCTACATGTCTGCTTCATGTCCTGGGGGACGGGACTGTGGTCCCCCACACACACTATTAAACATTTACATGGAGGAACCTTATGAACACAAGCGCGCTCAAACAAACACACACACACACACACACACACACACACAGGTGTGCACACAAGCACTCACACTGGTGTACACACAGTTGCTCACAGACACACTGTCTTCATCTGCTGTTGCTTCATACTTTGTAATATTAGTTCTGTTGCTGCTCAGTAAAATGTAACATGTTGCTGCAGTTTCTCTGCTGTTGTTTCTTCTTCTGTTTTCTCTTTTATGTCAGCAGGTATGGAAGCAGATTATCTGTTTGTTTGTTATTTCTTCTTTTTTCTCTCTCCCACTATACTCCTTTCCCTTCCTTTCCTTTTTTTCCTTTTCTTTCCTCTCTCTCCCTCCATCTGTTGACTTTCTCCCCCAATTTATTTTTTATTTTTTTGTGTTTTTGTCCCTTCCCTTTCTGTTTGCCCTGTCCGGTATTGTCTGCCAGTATACTTAATTAAAAGAGATAATAATAATAATTAAATAGTAATATTAAAATAAATAAATAAATAAACGGCTGTGAATGATGATAGCACAGCGATACACACACATTGTCTTGCGTTATCTGTGTTACTGACAGTCCGGGGAAAAAAGGCAATTCAATCAATTGAATCAATTCAGTTATATTTTCACTTATATTTTTAGTACCTGTTAGTACCTGTTAACATGTCTGCTTATATATATACATATATACATATATATATATATATATATAACACAGCCTCTAACCAGTCACACAGCCTTCAAACAATCACACAGCCTCTAAATAATCACTGAGCCTCTAATCAATCTGTCACGGGTCGGCCAGTGACCGGTAGGGGCTACTGTTTTGGTTTGGGTTTTGTGGCTTTTATTTTGATGTTCAGTCCATGTTTGCTGTATGTGTCCTGTATGTATTTGGCATCGGTCCCTATGGACTGTTTATTCATGTCTGTAGCGGCCCTTGAGCCAGGTTTATTTCTGTTTTGGTTTGTTAATAATAGCATAGCATAGCATTTAACCAGTCACAGCCTCAGACCAATCACAGCCTGTAACCAGTCACAGAGCCAGGTCTTCACATAATCCAATAAAAGTCTAATTTTTAACAGTTAAAGGTTTTGGCGAGTATTTGCATTAATGTGAGGAGATAACCAGAATAAGGAGATAGACTTAAACGTGTTCGTTTCGTGACCTCTTAAAATCTGATTTAAAATGGGCTGTTTTTGTATCTTATTTTCCCTATAGACTGTATGGATGGGGTAGTAAACGTACCATTTGAAGCAATACTTACAGACTTTAATGGAAAGAACAGCTACGTGTGATCACGCCACAGCACAGTGTAAAATTCCTTCTCTACATTTAACCCATTCACCAAGAGAAGTAGGGACGCATCCGAGGAGCAGCTTGCTTAAGGGTACCTTAACGGTGTCACTTGCAGCACTGGGGTTCGAACCCTTCTGATCACAGGGGCAACTCCCTAACTACTAGGTCACTAGCTGCCCCAGAAAAGTGATGTGTACCCTTAAATATATTAAAATGCATCACAATCGATATATTTAGCAGTAAAATCGCAACACTCGTGTTCAGTCCGTGTCGTGCATTTCTACTTCTAGTTGGAGGAGAACTTTGGAGGTTGGGTGGACTTCCCCTTTGAGTCAGTAAATGTGTGTGTTGGCCACCAGGCGGCGTCGCTGCCCCGTTCCTCTACACCGCGACAGGATTCTCGATGCCCACAAATCACTTCTCACAGTGCTGCCGGAGCTCTCGTGCGCGGAGGAGAGCCTGAGGAGGCATGAGCGAGCCGAGCCGAGGAGCCGCGAGCCCGGCCACGGACTGAGCGCGCGGAGCCCGGAGATCAAAGAGCTGGACTGGACACACACACACTCTCTGTCTCACACACACACCGACACAGCCATGGCTGCGTCCGAGCTGTACACAAAGGTAAGACTGGGTGTGATTTGGGGGGCAGCTGTTTATTCCGCGAGCCTGCGCGTGAACAGGGAGTGTTTGATTTGGGGGGGTCTTTGTTGTCAGTAATGCCCTGTAGCAGATCCTGGATCAGTGAGGTTGGAGGAGCTGCAGGTTTGGGGGCTGGTTGATGCTGAACTGATGGTTTGGGTTGATTTGGTGGAGATGTTTTAGGGGATTCTGGCAAGGCCTGCCAGTGGTTTGTCCTTCATGTGTTAGCAGAATTGCGTAGGGCGTTTTGGAGCACCTGCAGGGATAAACAGTGCAGTTTCGATGGTATTTTTATACCTTTGTGTTTTCTATCGGTCCATCTATATCTGTCTATATATATGTGTATATAATGCAATTATGACGTGAGTAGGATGTAGTATGCTTTGACGGAGCTGAATGTGCTTTTCTGCCAGGCCTTGGCTGTAGGGGATATGTATGTATGTGTGTGTGTGTGTGGTGTTGGGCGCTGGATGCAGAGACTGCAGGATGGGAGGGGGATGTTGGGTACCGCTGCTGATGCTGCCAGCGTCACCAGCGACGTCACCCTGGCGACGTGACGTCACGCCGTTGTTTTGATTCTTCTTTCTTTTTTTTTGTAGCAGTAGCCCTGCTCAGCCTGTAGGGGTAAGCAATAATTTTATTAAGTAATAAATGTATTCATTTCCCAACCCAGAGTTACCCTTTTAGCCGGATATCCATGCCCCTGACCTTTTTATTTTGGGGGGACCTTTAAATTTTTGCTGCCCTGCTCAGCCTGTAGGGGTGGCAACATTTTTTATTCTATTTTATTTTCCTCCCTAGAATTATCCTTCGCCCAGGCTCATCATGTGAGAAGCTTCTGCCATGTGGTCCTGGCATGTATTTATGATGGGAGGAGAAATAAAAACACTCTAATGGAGTATGCTTTTGTGGGCTGACAAGGGGAAGGATGGCAGTGAGGTCGGCGCACTTAAAGAAAGAAAGAAAGAAAGAAAGGAAAGAGCGCAGGAGTAGGTCTGTGCCCATCCCCCGTGGCAACAGCTTTTACAAGGTTAGGATCCCCCAGAGACCTGCAGGAGGAGGGTTTATGTCCAGCTGGGATTCACAGCTTGGTTGATATCTGCCCATATCCTACACACACCCAAACCTCCCCCAACCCCCCAGCCAGACGTATCTATCTTGACTTGAACGATGTGCGATATGCAGATCAGCCTGTTTTATGTTCTCTGGGTGGCTACATGGGTCACAGCTTTAATGTGATCCACTAAACATGTGGATAAAAGTGCAAGACATTAACCTTTCAGCACAGAGCTTAACATGGTCTCGCCGCCTGACTACTTTCCACTAAAGCATATGTTCAACACTGAACGTTCTAACACTTCTAACTGCTGACCAACACTGCAGGTTAATGGAGGTTCAGGATTACAGGCGATACGCCGTCGTCTATACGGCTTTATATTTATACTTTTACACATCTGACCGTAAAACCTACAGTCAATTTAGAATTCCAGATTCACCGGACATGTCTTTGGACTGTGGGAGAAACCAGAGACCCCAGAAGAAACCCACGCCACCATGAGGAGAACATGCAAACTCCACACACACAAAGCCACCACCCAGATTTGAGCCCCCAACCTTGGAGGTGTGAGGCAACAGCACTATCCACTGCACCACCGGGGGTTTTCATTCATTCTGTTGAATGTAAATGGCGTCAAAGCATCGCTGGCAATTGACCCTGCAGAGCTGTTATATAGGTACACACCTTTATAAACAGTCACTTTATCCAGTATTTATTATCTCCATTCATAACTACTATGGCACTGTAACCATAGCAACCACAGCTTGTACTGTTGTACAACAAACAATCATCATCATGTCGAACAAGTCAAAAGAGGGATACCAACATCGTGGTGATCTCGCTGATGTTTTAGCTGTTCTGCAGTCAGCTGGCACAACCGGCTGAACAGTTCACAATACTGATGAATTTTAGTATGGAACACTGGTGCACGAGCAAAAAAACTAGAACCTATTCTTCATCGTAATTGTAAAATGGCATGTTGTCTACACGATGCGTTTGAATACTGGGCTTGTTTTTTTTTTTAAATAAATCACACTATTTAAAACACTCAAATACTGCAAATTCTTTCTCCCCCAGCGTTTGGCCCCAGGGGCTTTTGACTTGACCGTTGTTGGCCTTTAAGCTGTTTGACAGTTTGCACTCTTGAATGATAAATTGTTACTCAGTCCTCTTAGCTCTCCATTCCTACACCCATCCATCCTTCCCTAAATGTGGCCTCCGCTCTCTCCATTCCTCTATCCAAACCCCCTGCTATTTGTCCCTCCATACCGTCCATCCATCCACCCGTCTCTCCATAATACAGTGATCAGCAGTTTTTCCGTTCTCCTTTATTTTTTAACCTTTCCCCGTCTCCCCTTGAGAATTTCTATGAAATGTACAGAAAATCACCAATATGCTGTTCTGGCTGCAATCAAATCCAATTGTGCAACATCAGTATCTGACCTCACTAATGGTCACGTTCTATCAAAGCCTCACAGCAATGTTCCAACATCAGTACCTGATCTCACTAATTCTCTCGCACAATCAAATCCTCACAGCAATGTTCAGACTTTCCAGTAGAAGCTGTTACTTCAGCTACCCGCCCACTAATCACACTAGTGCTCTCACACAATCAAATCCTCACAGCAGTGTTCCAACAATAGTACCTGACCTCACTTATGCTTTCACGGCTACAATCAAATCCTTACAGCAATGTTCTGACTTTTCAGAAGGCTGTCACTGCAGCAGAGCATGTTCAAACCCCCCTGATTTTGAGGGGAAATGCTGGAGAAGTGAGGATCTATACACTGGCCAGAGTTGATCTGTTTAAAGGTGGGCGGGTCCAAGGGTTGCTGAAGGTTCGGTTTGTCAGGGTGTTGTTTTTGCAGAGCAGTCGACTCCCTGCCGTTTAGGTCATGCCGTCCTGTGCCGTGTTTATAGCGTTTCTGGAGAACACTCGAGGCTTTGTGTGTCTTCTGTGGCCAAATAAAACTCCATTGATGCAGTGAAGGAGGGGGCGGCGTCTTAACCAGCGGCATCACGGAATTCTGCACACAGTTCCTGTCTGGAACCATGGGAGAACAGCATCTCCTCCAGTTTCTCCCCATCATCATCATCATCATCATCATCATCAACATCATCTGTGTCCTGATCCAGGATGTTTATTAGCATCACAATTACGATGCTTTTTAGTACAGAAAAGAATTGAACGGTCTGTAAATATTGTTTGCTTCTAAATGTAGGACAGCCAATCAGAAAGGAGCTCATTTACATATATCAGTTTTGAAGGCACAGTTACAGAAACAACCTGTTTGATTCTGAGGGATAAACAGTGGTTGGGAACAGTGGTTGATGAGTTACAAATTAAAATTGTCCATTAAAGCACCCCATCACACCGGTGTGGAACGTTCAACACTAAACAGTGCTGGACACTCAGGAGCACACATGCAAGAAACACACTGTTCGATGCTGTGAAACAAATCTTGTCAGTTTGCACAACTGTTTGCCACCTGACACGCATTAAAGCAAAACCAGCATATGACACTGACAAGCTGTTGTTTGTATAACATGCCTTTATAAGCCATCTTTATCGATTATTTATGACCTCCCTTACTTTTCTATTACTCAAATTGCATTGTAACCATAGCAACCACAGCTCGTGCTCTACAACCACAACTTAATCATTCTGTCAATCGAGCCACGGGTCAAAGTCAAAGGAGTCACACCAACATCGAGGCGAATCTTGTCTCGCTGCCGAGTAGACATTTAGAAAAATAACGTTAAAAAATATAGATACATTTGCAACATGAAAACGTTGTCTGGTGGTCACTGTATCCCATCTGGCTGCTCTGAAACTGCGGCTCTGCAGTCAGGCGGCGCAGCTGGAGAAAATCCGTGAACAACTCACAGCACAAAGTAACAGATTGTTGAATTTTAATGTGAAACGGGCAAAAAGTTGACCGTTCCACATAAAAAAAAAACTCCCCACTAAGAGGTTAGTAGCCAATAGATAAATTGATTGTGGAAGTAATCATTCCCATTTGCTAGGTCGTGTCGCTGCACTACTGTTAAAAATAAGCTGATTAAGCCCAGAACTCACTGCTAACACACTTACAGGAGGCTCGCCGGCCACAGAGGCTCTCATGGTGCAGAACATTGTGAACACATTCCATAATCTTGCTCCTCATTATAGGAACAATTTAAGTATTTTAGGAATTGCTGCCTTAAATTAAATGAAGTGGCCTAGTGGTAAAGAACTGGGCTGCTATTTTAATGTTCGTTTGCTGCAAACACTACTCCTGTAATCTTTATAGAAAAGCTACCCAGCTTCATAATCTGTTTGCTAAGATGGCAGACACAACAGGTTAAAAAAAACATAGAAAAGAAAAGCTTTGACCAATAGAACCTGACTTCTCAGACTGCAATCCAATCCTCACTGCAATTTTTCCACATCAGGACCTGGCATCACTCATTCTCTTCTGGCTGCGTTCAGATCCTTACTGCAATGTTCCAAAATCGGTATCTGATCGGTACATGACTGATGAACTGCTGTCAAATCTGCTGTAGTCTAAATAGGAAGATATATTTAAATGTGTTGATTTTGTGACATCACAAAACTGTGATATGAAAACTGCTATTTTTGTAGCTTATTTCCCTTGTATGGACTGCATGGCTGGGGGATGTAAATGTACCATTTGAATCAATATTTACAGACTTTAAGCCTTTTTAATTCCAGAAAAGTGATCACATGCGAATTGTAATATGTTGAAAGGACTCGAAATAAGCAGCAGTAAAATTGCAATACGTAATATGACGCAGCTCTGTTGCTGACCTTTGTTGACCTTTGTCTCTCTCCTTCGGCGAAGGATGCCATGTACTCTTTTTACAGACGCATTTCACAACAAACCTTTTATTCCCTCCCTCATGTGATCCTGAATGAGTCTGGATGCTCTGAGGAAGGCAGGAGCAATAACTGTCTCAGAGGATAAAAAGTAAACGTTGCTTAGTAGAAGCTTTCAGGGGAAGAAGAACCCAAACCAAATCTCTCAGACACGGTTATCTGTACACGTAATTTGTCTGGGACCAAGCGACCACCTTGGAAACACCCTGGAGACATCGAGTGTCTCCTCAAGAAGAAGAAAGTGGGGCAGGCGTCGGCTTCTCATGATGAAATAGGCCATTATTGAGCCGTGAAGATGAACCAGGAGTTGGATTTTATGTTCACCAAAGTAGGTTTTCACAATTTTTTGGGGGATGTTCTTGGTTCTCTCCTTAAGATCACTGTGGTGAGGGTGTTTTCCTGCCGTTGTGACTTGTTCTGCTGCCTCTGAGTAGTTTGAGGGTGGATGGTGGTCCTGCTTCTTCACATCCTGAAGGTCCTGCTTCTTCAGGAGACTCCTTTTGGTGTCTGATCCAGGCTAATTAATTTAGAACCAGCTCAGCATTGTTTCACTTGGACGAATGCCTGGAGAAGTGTGTCAGTCAGTAGCTCTTCAGACTAGGGCTGCATGATATATTTTCTGCTAATCGTTATTGCAATATTAGCCTCTGCAGTACTAAATGAGCCTCTGACCACTCAGTGTTTCTGACAGGGTGACCACAGCTCCTGGTGAGTTAAGTTACAGAAAAGTGATGCTACGGGCCCCTTTAATATTTTGAAAGGCATCAGAATCGCAATATGTAGCAGTAAAATCGCAATGTTAGTAATTAGGTCCATAGCAAAAAGGTCTTAGATGATGTGTGGTGGTCTTCTGGCCAGTCTGGTTCCTTTTGTTGTAAGTGGTGGGTGGAAGGGCTTCATGATGTATCGTCTATTAACTGTTACCACAATATCGGTCTCTGCAATACTGATATGTAACAATTCTTCAATATGCAAATTAGCCTTTCAGCAGTCCTTACTACTATCCTCTGTAGGGTCTTGTGATCTGATGCACTACAATTTCCATTCCATACCTGGATGCAACTACAAAGAATGCTCTCTACAGTCCCTCTGTAGAATATTGTGAGAATTTGGGAAGAGGCATACTCTCTTCAGTCTCCACAGGAAGTTGAGATGCTGCTAGGCCTTCTTGGTGATATACCTGATGTTGAGGGTCCATGTGAGATTTAGCTCTAGCCTTGGCCCTAATTTTAGTCCTAGCTTTCTTACTAACATTGGCCCCAGCTTTAGTGTTAACTTTTGCCCTGCCATTAGCCCTAGCTTTAGTCCTAAATTTAGTACGAACCTTGGCCCTAGCTTTAGTGTATGCTTTAGTACTAGCTTTGGCCTTAGCTTTGGCCTTAGCTTTGACCATAGCATTAGTCCTAGCTTCGGCCCTATCTTTGGTCTTGGCTTTAAAGCTACCTTTGGCCCTAGCTTTGGCCCTAGCTTTGGTCTTGGCTTTAGAGCTACTTTTGGCCCTAGCTTTGGTCTTTGCTTTAGTGCTAGCATTGGTAGAGAGTCTTGCCATTGCTGAGGCTTCACTTGGCCTGGGTCGGTGCAGGAGCTATAGCTCAGGGATGGTTAGCTCAAGCTGAGGCTGTGCTCTGGAGTGCAGGGAGGGTCAGGGAAGCAGCAGCCAGCAGAGTCTCACATGAGCGTCCGTCATGTGATGGTCTGCACAGAAATGATGTGAGATTAGCAGTGTGCTAGCGCTCTTATTCTTTCTCTCCCTCTCTCTGTGTTTTTATGTGTCTCTTCCTCTCTTTTCATCCATTCTCTCTTATTTTCACTTTCTCTTTTTATTCATTCTCTCAATATTCTGTCTCAGTATATGCATGTGTGCATATAATGTTTTCTCTATATTCTCATAATGTTTTTCTCTCTCTGGCTCTCTAATCTCTTAATGTTTTCCCTTTGTCTTTTATTGTCTTTTCCTTTATTCTCTCTCTCTCGCTCTCTCTCTCACTCTCTCTCACTCTCGCTCTCTCTCGCTCTTTCATTCCCAGTGAGATCTCTTCACCTTTATGTCAACTGAGACTCATATGGAACCAGAGAGAAAAGCTGCTCTGTGCATGCGTGACTGGCCGTCTAAAAAAATAATAATAACCACCCATTCCGAGGGCGTGTCAGCCAGGGGACGTGATGTTTGACTTCTGAAGGCGAAGCTGTGAGACTTACAGAGTTAATGCCTTAATCTACCAGTGGCTTTAAGCAGATTTACAAACGCTGTGGAGTCCTGTCCTTAAGGAGGCCCAGTTCAGAGCTCTCTACTGTGTATGGCCCTGATCACCATCGCATTATCTTGCTTAGACATGTAGCACCATAAATGCATTTTTGGCTGTTTAGATGAGGTTGGTTGCATTCTGAATGACTGGTAATTTCCTTTATATTGTGTACATAGATACAGACATGTGTTTGGTTGGGATTTGCTGTGTTTTCCTCCACATCAGATCCAGAAGTTGTAGCAGAATACATGATGCTTGGGATGGTTGAGGGCAACAACAGAGCTGGGTTGCTTTTCTGTGGTAGTATATAAGGTGTTGTGGTTGAAACATGTCTCTCTGGTCTGATGTTTGTATATTTATAACATTTTATTGATAAAAATGTGTCCAGCCGTCCACATTAACATCAGACCAGACTACCTTTCTCCATCACCAGTTCTGATGTCTATTGTAAGATCTTTTAGTGCTGGACAGGGGTCAGCATGGGCCCTGACCCGTCTGCAGCTACGCAACCCCAGACTCAGCTGGACTGTATGTTCTGACCCCTTTCTACCAAAGCAACATTCTTCAGCTGGTTGATCTCCAGCAGATCTTCTGTGGGATCACACCAGATGGGCTGGTCTTTACTCAGCCCTGGTTCTCTGGTTCTCCTTCCTTGGAGCACTTTTGGTAGGTTGGGACCACTACAGGAACCGCCCATAAGACCTTCCATTTTTAGTCATCCAGACATGACAGTTTGGTTCTTTTAAAAGTGTCTGTCAGTTCAATGTTGGAACCGGCTGAAAGGATCTGAGTGCCCATCTGGCTGTTCAGGAAGCAATAAAGAGGTGTAGTCTGGAGTATTAAGAGATGTGAAGAAATGAAGGGTGGCTCAAGACTACCGAGTTAATTCTGTTTTTAAACCGTTTTTTATACATGCGGCACTACTGTTTTATTGTGCCAATCGTGATTATGACGTACGTATCATGGTTTGTGTTGTGTCTTGTGAAACAGATTCATTTTCACACCAAATCTCCATCTCCTATATAAGAAGTAGATACAGGCATGCGGTGCGTACAGACTGGGTGATGATCTGTCGGCTGTCAGAGGTGTGTGTCGAAAGGGGCCGCAGTGGCAGGCATTTCTCCTGAACCAGTTATTACTCAGCTCCAGCGGATCTAATAAGATTCCCTGCGGTGCTGCTTTTGACTCAGTCTTTGCGAAAGTGCAGCTGGGCTCAGTTGTTTTCATAAAGGAGGTCTGGGAACATCTCTAGCTTTTCCTTTGCCTTTGTTGAGCTGTGTGCTATGCTAATGTAGCCAGGTGGATGCTCGCCTATCATTTCACCCTAATGTGGGATCAGCCTGTTTATCATTTCATATAAAGCAACTGAATAAATCATAGATAACAATGTGTGATACAGTGTCATAAACCATTAAAGCGAATGCATTTTACTTGGCAGCCCAGATTGAGGCAAGTGCCCCAATTCACGTTTGTGTCCATGTGATTGTGTTGCTTGTCTTGCCTCATTACCTGGGAAATGTAGTTTTCTATTACATTCTATTTCTATTCTTTGAGATCACATAAGAAACCCTCTGAATGGAGCTGCAGTGTTATTAATGACCAGTGGTTTGACAAAATGCTAAAAGTCTAGCTTTTCTGCTGGGTGTGAACTAGAGCTATGGACAAAATATCATTTTTTTTACTACTGCATATTGCAGTTGTGATGTCTTTCAAAATACATAGAATTAAATTTTTTTTATAGATTTTAAAAAGGTTTAAAATTTATAAATAATGTTTCAAATGGTGTGTATACTCCCCACATCCATACAGGAATACACCTTTAGCAGCTAAACTGAAATTTTGTTTGGCTACATGAAGACCTCGATTCATCAGATCACCCAGTAACTCACCGGAAGCTGTGATTGGACACCCTGTCAGAAACACTGATTGGTTAGAGGCTCATTTGCATATTGCAGCCTTCTGTGACTGAGACTGATACCGCAATAATTATGAACAGGCGAAATATTTCCCAGCACTTTTTGGCAGCCCAGACTGAGGTGAGTTCCCTGATGCATTCAGGTGCCTGTGTGCTTGTATTGCTTGTTTGCTACTTTAGCTTTTGGCCTGCAGAGCTGCAGTATTTGGGCAGGAACAATAACTGAACATGAAAAGTGAAAAAGACAATCTGGTCATACGTGAACACACCACAGCACACAGTGTGGACAGCACGAAATACTTCCTCTGCATTTAACCCATTCATCAAGTGAAGCAGGGGGCAGCTACGAACACAGCGCCCGGG
>JBBPDC010000019.1:18360742-18371744 GCA_037974485.1 Hemigrammopetersius urotaenia
AAGAGTGGGGTTTTTTGCCCCCCCCCCCCCCCCCCGGTGTCTGGGGTTGTCTCACACACACACACACACACACACACACACACACACACACACACGCAGTTACATAACCACACTGCAGGGGGTGGAGGGGGGTGAATGTGGGTAAGAGATACAAAGTGGGTGAAGAGAAAAGGAAGCAGAGAAAGAGGGGAGAGAGATGTCTGATACCACACTCTCTCTCTATCTCTCTCTCACTTACACACACACACACAAAGCTACATTATAATTAAACCACACCCGCAAATCACAATTAACTAACTGTGTATGGGTGTGTGTGTGTGTGTGATGCACACACCAGGCCATATTAACACACTTTCTGTGCTTACGTAATAGGCAGTGTGTGTGTTTTGAAGTAAAGCGGTTTGTTCTTTTTAAAGAGAACAGAGAACGTGCTGCAGCCAAACACATTTTACATAATCAGCAGAGGCAGAGAAAGAGAGAGTGATGCTGTGGAGAGATAGAGAGAGGGGGGGGGGGGTAGAGGGAGAGAGAGACAGGGGTAGAGGGAGAGAGAGGGGGGGTAGAGGGAGAAAAGGAAACAGTAATGCAGTAATGGAAAAGGGGAGAGAGTAAATAGGGAAAATGTGTAAACAGAGAGAAAGGGAGAGGAAGAGAGAGAGAGTCAGGTGATGAGAGGCATACAGAGATGAAAGAAGCATAGAGAGAGGTGATGAGAGGCAGACAGAGAGAGAGCGGCAGACAGAGAGAAAAGGGTTGAGTCTGAGTTACATCTGTATTAAAAAGACCCTTTGGGGGGGGGTTAGAATTCAGTTCATTGTTGTGGCAGAAAATACCAAAATCTCTACTGTAGAGCACGCACGCACGCACGCACACACACACGTCCCTTAAAGACCGGGGCCAGACGATGTACACATGCCCTGCATTAGACAGGAACCTGCATTAGACGTCCACCACTAAATGCTCCCTCACAGAAAGCTATTCTATGAAATTCCACAATCTGATGCCTGAGACGACAATCTACCGAGTTGAGACGAATTTTGAGACGCTTCTGGCCCAAAAACAACCCCTTTTACGTTGGAGGGACACATGCAGGGCACTAGGAGGCAAAAATTGTTCCCAAAAAAAACCGATTTAGTTCAGATTCTCCATTATTTTAGGGTCTAGTGCAGGGGTCGGCAACCTTTAACACTCAAAGAGCTGTTTAGACCCTGTTTCCACAAAAGAGAAAACACCAGGAGCCGCAAAACCTTTTTGACATCTAAAATGAAGATAACACTGCATATATTGTTTTTTACTTTTATGCTATGTATAAAAACTAGACTAGTGTGTTGCTTATGCAATGTTATTTATTCTACTAAAACACTTTAGAGCTCTGTAAAAAAACCAAAAATTTAAACACATTGTATTCTAATGTTACAAGATCACAGTAATCTTCAAATTTCGAACTACAATAAAAAAAAACAATGAATAAAAACAAAATACACAACACCTAGAATGGCTGACAGCGTCAAATGACGTAATTTCATCAGAATCGTGTCTATTAGCCTATTGGAGCAGCAAGCATGCTCTGTAAGAGACATATGGGTGTGGTGTAGGCACATGTACACACAAAATGTTATGTTGTTTTATACTGTTGTGCTTGAGAGACCGGAATCAAATTCCTTGTACGTCTCGCTCACATACTCGGCCAATAAATGCGATTCTGATTCTGATATGGTGACTAGCGCTGTACAATGGCCCAAAGTCCAAAGTCCACTCGACACTTGCTGTGTCTGCTGGCTGCAGCTTGTGTGGATGTGTGCCAGCAGGCTAAAGGACTAAACGCCTGAACATACTACAGCAGCATTGTATCAGGAAACGTCTTGTGCGAAACCGTTATAGGTATAGCCAGCTAGCCGCCATTCTAGAGTTAAATTATTTTAAAAAGCCACAGGGAGCCGCAACACAAGGCTGAAAGAGCCACATGAGTCTCCAGCGTCATGGGTTGCCGACCCCTGGTCTAGTGGGTAAAACACTTGCTTATGAACCCAATGACCACAAAATCACCGTGCCCTCACTTGTTGGTATACGGTGTCCATCAGCAAGATGCTTAACCCTAAACCTGTCCCTGTAACCAATGACTGCAAGACTGTCCCTGTAACCAATGACTGCAAGACTGTCCCTGTAACCAATGACTGCAAGACTGTCCCTGTAACCAATGACTGTAAGACTGTCCCTGTAACCAATGACTGCAAGACTGTCCCTGTAACCAATGACTGCAAGACTGTCCCTGTAACTAATGACTGCAAGACTGTCCCTGTAACTAATGACTAAGACTGTCTCTGTAACTAACGACTATAAGACTGTCTGTTACCAATGACTGCAAGACTGTTCCTGTAACTAATGACTGTAAGTCGCTCTGGATAATAGCATCCACCAAGTTCCCCCTTTTACTTTTTATTTTACCATCAACACTCAGTGGAGCTTCACTGAGAGTCTATAGTGAATGTATCAGCTGTTTTTGTGTTGGAGACGTCCGGTTCCATTCAACACCACAGTAAAGACATCTGAGGTTCTACAGTGAACTGTTTCATACCAAACTCACTCTGGATGACTGGATGATTAAAGGGAGGACTTAAATAAAACAAAACAGACTAATTCCTTTATAACTACAGTGTGTAGCATCTCCTTCAGAATGCACTAAAGATAACACACACACAAGTTTCCACTGGGAAGGATATTTTGTTTTTCCTATCACTTTAAGTGTGAACAGAAACACAAAGTTAAGTGATCAGTTGAAGGAAGTTTTATTTTCTATTGTTGCTACACAGTAAAGGAGCTCCTGTAAAAAAATATACAAACCAGCAACTACTGGCTGTGAAACAATGATCACAGAATTGTACAAAAAAAACCCCAAATAATATTATTCTATTCGTCCTCATCTTCCTCCTCTTCGTCGCTGATGACGTACTTTTTGGCTTTCTTAGCGGAAACCTCACCGTCGTCATCAGACTTCCTCTTGCCCGAGTTTTCTCCTTCCTGAAAACAGAATAAGAAAAAAAAAATCAATTCAAAACAAGTTTACAGTGTGGCTCAAGTGTCCTAAAACATCAGCTCATTCAAAAGGTACGTTCCTATATGGAGGCTCCGTGCCTCCGGATCGACACTGGAGCTCCAGAGCTCACAGGGAGCTGTGATTCATCATCATACCAGGTATAGAATCAGAGATTTCAAACATTAGTGTTAAGAACTTTAAAAAAAAATTTTAAAAATGGAGTTTAAAATCAAGTAAGTGTGGGGGCATTGAACAAAGCACTTAAAGGAGGCAGACCATTTAACATGGTGTATAACGACACACAAAGTTCAAACACATGGTCTGTTTACAAAAAACAAAAACTAAACTAAATAATCAAGAATCCAAGCAAGAGTCCTTTCTCACGTTCTCTCTCTCTCTCTCTGTGTAGAACTGCACTAAACCAGCCTTGACTAACTGATCTCGTCAAAGAGCACCCCCTGCTGGCCAAAAAACCTGCTTACACTCTTCTTAGCTGAAAACGCCGATAACCTTTGCATTTTTTATTGCTTTTTTCATGACAATATAGAACATTTCATGCATTTTAGTGCTGGATTATTAGGATATTTTTTTACTAATTTTGTAACATAAATATTAACAAACTCAGTCACATTTCCATATAAAATATAACTGTATAAACTGTTTGGTACTGTGGAGAGAAACACAAAGAAAGCTCGTCTTGAGATGGTGAAATACCTCTGTACTCGGAGTTGAGAGGTTTGAAAGTAGCCAATCCGAGAGCATTATTGTGTTTTTGTTCTGTCCTTCCTGAGGCCCTGCTTTTTATTACTGTATTTCAGAATCAGAAAACTTTATTGATCCTGGAGGAAATTGCTTATGTAATGCCACAACACACAGAGACACAGAGTAACAATGAAATATAAAGTCAAAATAAAATCTAAATAAAAATGTACCCTGCTTATACCAAAGAAAACAACAGTGACAGCAGTTCAGTGTAAACTGTCCAGTACAGGTACAGCTTTACCTTTACATTTTTAAGGGTAATGTATTCAGAGTTTAACATGAAATGAAAGTGTTCTAGGAGCACATTGAGAGTTTACACTAAACGTTACACTTCACAAATTCGCATTTTTTTCACAATTTCACAATTTTGGGGGTTGAGCTATGTTTCAACTGAGCCCCTACATATGGACTGAGGAAATAAAATGAATATTGTGTAAAAAAAAAAACAAAAAAAAAAAAAACATTTGGGGTGGGCCCAAAGTTTTGACCTGACATGTTAGAATGCATTAATGCTGCTGAAACATGGACCGCAGCACCATATGTGCAGGAGATTCTCCAGAGGGTGGACCAGTTTAGTACCATTTTCCAACCCAGTCTCTGGATTTGCCCTCACCTCGTCACTGTCCAGCTTCTTGGCCTTCATGAGCCGCTGGGCTTTGTCCTCGTCGGAGCCTTCGTCACTGTCAGACGAGTAGATCCTCGCTCGCTCCTCTGCATCAAACAAACAAACACACAAACAAGCATCATTCAGAACAGCTTAGCAGGGTTTCCCACATTCCTCACAGCTCCTGATTCCAGAGAGATGTTCTCGGCTCTAATGCGCCCTAATGCTGCGAAAACAAATTAAACTAAAAAACAAACTAATCCTAATCTCTGCTCCGACCGCTTTACTGTTTCAGTACACTGATAATCCACTGCCTGCTGTTATTAGTAATATCCGTGGGTGTGTGTGTGAGAAAGACGGTGTGTGTCCTGAACTGTAACCTGCTGGTGTGAGGAATGCTACAGTGTTCCCAAGAGAAACACCACCCGCACGTCTCTCACAAGGTTGAACTAATGGCAAAAATTACACACTTACACACTTACTGGTGTTTCTTAATCCATCATTAAGAAATAATTATTTTTGAGAGCTGGATGATCTGGAGAGACTGTGCATAGAGGAGAGGTCCTCCAGAGATCAAAGATCACTGTATATCCAACCTTGTGAAATGTTAAAAGAGAAAATTAAGTGCTGCCCTGTTTTACATAGTATTAACAGCAGGGGTGTCGATAACTGTGGCACACGTTATGTAAAAACCCCCTCCTCACTGTATAAATGTACTCAAATTAAAAGTTGGATTTTTCACTGGGATCTTATATTATTCACAAGAAAGAATGTATTTTAAGGCTTCATACATTGTGGAGGGTGCTGTGCGTATATATTTATACAAATATGATTTCATGTGCGTCAAAATAAATGCCATACTGCCCCCTAGAGTGCATTTAGTGTATTACAGTCTGTCGGAATGACAGCAGAAGACATAGACCCTACGCCTTCTATAGTGGGAGATCAATTTGAATATTGCAGACAGTTGTATTATTTTTTCACCTCTCAGTCCGCCTCCTTTGTATTTGCTCTTGATGGCGGCGAGGCTGATGGACTCCTCGCCCTCTTCGTCCTCCTCATATCGGTCAGGCTCCAGATACCCGGCGCTCAGACCGCGCTGGTGCTGCTTCTCCCGCATCCGCCTCTGCTGAGACTCACGACGGATGGAGGCACGCAATCGCTCCTCCTCTTTCTACAGAGAGAGACAGGATAGTAGTGTGATTGCTGACTGGGGCTGAACAATATATCGTCTGTTCAACATTATTGCAATGTTGATATCCTCAAAACTGAGATCACAGAAGGCTGCAATACGCAAATAAGCCTCTAACCAATCTCAGTGTTCCTGACAGGGCGAATAATCACAGCTCAGAGTGTCTTACTAGGTGTTCTGATGAATTGGCATCTTCGTGAAATCCAACAACAGTCCAATTACTTTAATTATTTAAGGTTCACTAAGCCTTTTTAAATAGCCCATGTTCTGTTTTATTTTACATTTTTTCCCCAAAATTCTTACCAAAAATAAAATCATAATTCATTCTGAGATTAACATTTTCCAGATTAACTTGTTTACCCCACAAGATTGACATATATAAATGCTTCTGATTGGCTGCTTATTCAAAATGCAACACAGGCCTGAAACAGTCCTTCAGCACAAATAGACAAGACTAAACGATATGGACTGTATGGATGGGAAAATTTAAGTATGTAAGTGATAGAATGTAAATTTTGAAACAATTTTTAGTTCCAGAAATCTTTAATTCCACAAAACTGGTGATATGATTCCTTTAATCTCTCAAAAGGAATCCCAATATACTGCAGCAAAATCGCTGTACTAATATTTTATTCACATCGTGCAGCTCTACTAGATAAAGCCAGAACTTCTCCGTTTACACTTTTGCGGTCTTTATCTCCACAGTGTCTCGTGTGTGTGTGGGACAGTGTTCTGCTGTCCTGCGATACGTGATTCTTCCTTACATAATAAACACATGCTGCCTTTATTCCCATTATATAACAAAGAGCTGCGGAGGAGATCCTGCTCCTTCAGATCTTCCCAGAAACCACATCAATGCTAATCACAGCTTTACTGTTCTGACTGTTCTGAGAACTTTAAAGGGGTATTTCAGTGAAAAGTCTGATGTACACACTGGTCCATCAGCCAAGATGACTTTGTTTTGTTTCATCACCGGAAGTAATGAAGCAATGTGAGCTTTTATATCATCCATTTCTATAACATTTGACAGCAATGTTCTATAGTCTATGGCTCACAATACAGTCATACAGGGTCAGAAACCACATAAGCAAGTCGATCAGAGATACTGAACATGTATTGTTACACAGAACGTGTATCGGATGATTGGGGAAATTTGGTTTTTGCTGCTGTAAAATGCTGGTGTTTTTAAGTGTAATTTGAGAGGGGAGTTGAGTCTGTAGGAGGTTTTCTTCCAACTCAGCAGAATCCAGCACGACACAGAAATCTTTCACACTGTGACTCTTAAAAAAAAAAAACCAAAAAAAAAAACAAACCTGTTATTCCACCATGTGTCTGAGTGTGAGTGTGTGTTCACCTTTATCATCTCGTTCCTCTGAGACTCCGGGTCTCGACCGGCCATCGGCAGGATTCTGATCTTCTGTGTTTTGGAGCATCGATCAGCCAGAGACAGAGTCATCTTCCTGTGTGTGGCGCTGTCTGTGGAGTGGGGCCTAGACACAGACACACACATATATACATAGTAAAATACATATACGCGC
Organism: Hemigrammopetersius urotaenia; assembly: GCA_037974485.1. Classification (NCBI taxonomy): domain Eukaryota; kingdom Metazoa; phylum Chordata; class Actinopteri; order Characiformes; family Alestidae; genus Hemigrammopetersius; species Hemigrammopetersius urotaenia. The sequence continues at coordinate 18,367,873 of JBBPDC010000019.1, forward strand.
GCGCAAACACACATATATACATACATGCATATATTCATACATACACAGTACATATATATATATATATAAACACATACAGTACTGTGCAAAAGTATTAGCATTGGGTTTGTTTCTGCCAGCAAAAACACAAGAGAACATTAAAATAAATGCAAACAAACAAGAAAGCAGTAAAAAGTATTAAGAATTTTTTTTTTCCAAAAAGTAGTTGCTATTATGTGAGCTGGTTAGAAGAACACAGGTTTGGTTCCAGATTTCTGCTCGATGCTTCCAGCCATTGTGTGGATTTATAAAGTTCCGTAAGCAATACACCTAATTTAATCTAATGAAGTATATCTATATCTATCTATCTATCTATCTATCTATCTATCTATCTATCTATCTATCTATCTATATATGTATCTATATCTATATATCTATATATCTATATCTATCTATCTATATAGTCATCTAATGAAGTATATATATAGTAAGCCCCGTTATTCGTGAGGGTTACGTTACACGAGCACCCGCGTAAATGAAAAACCGCGTTGTTGTGTTCTGGTCAAAAAAAAAGCCTTAAATGCCTATTTTAATAGTGTAAACCCTAAATCTGCCCCCAGATGTGCTCCCAGAACACTAATTTCATTTTAAACAGTTTAATACATTACCCTTAACGAAAATGTAAAGATAAACCCGAGGTTTAAATATGGAAAAGTCACGAACGAGAGAGACAGATACAGAGACAGAGTAAGAGAGAGCGAGAGAGAGAGACGATCCGAGCGCTCCAGAACGAGAGAGCAAGAGAGACAGATACAGAGAGAGAGAGAGAGACGTGCGCTCCGTAAAAGTCACGAACGAGAGAGACAGAGCGAGAGCGTGCGCGAGATAGAGATATAGAGAGATAGATAGAGAGAGAGAGAGAGAGAGAGAGAGAGAGAGAGAGAGAGAGAGAGCCCTATCGCCATGCACGGGAGCCAGACGAACTGAAATGAGTAAAAAAAAAAAAAAGCGTAGAAAATTTGCAGGTTCCGTGTTGTTTTGAATATTTCCGCGTAATTAGTTTCGTTCTCCAAAAAAAAAAGCAAAAAAACGCCCAAAAAACCGTGTGACTGAATCCATGAGTCCCGATCCGCGTAAAACTGGGGGTATATATGGTGTTTGCCTCCAAACCTACATGACAAAGTGATGGCCCCCCAGTTAAAACATGACTTAACAGTGGTTCATCACACCAGAGTTCAATATCCCTAGCCACACCCAGGCCTGCTTACTGCCACACCCGTTTTCAATCAAGAAGAAGACCACGAGATCCTTAAGAGCAAGGCATCATGCCGGAATCCAAAGAAATTCAGGAACAAATGAGAATGAAATCACTTTGTCACACAGGGCCATGTAGGTTTGGATTTTTTTTTCTCCCTTCATAATCCTTCACTTAACTGCATTTTGTGTTGCCTTTGACTAATATTTAAATGACTTAAGACAGCATATACATACATAAATATGCATTCACACACATAGAATATATTATGTACATACATATTATATATATGTCATAAACCACGTCCCCAAATCTGATCCATATTAGTGTAGAGATGACTGTGTTTTTAAATGGGAAAAACTGCTTATATTTGATATTTTTTTGCCAAACCATTCCTTCAATCGTCGCCTGAATAAGTGTTACAGAAGGCAGTGTGTGTGTATGTACGTACCTGAATGTGAGTTTAGTCTTGAACACTGCTTGGCCCTGCAGTCCGGTTCCCTGACGGATGAACAGGTGGTTGTGGTCTCCCTGCAGCGGAGCTTTATACACATCAAACACCTCATTACCCAAGTGAAGAGACATACTACACACACACACACACACACAGACAGAGAGAGAGAGAGGGAAACATGATAGCATGAGTACAAATAACAATATTTACAGAACCATTCTGTGAAAGACAATCAAAAACTGTCACCTACACTCCCACTGACAAGTAATAGAAGCTTATGCCTCACCAACTCGCTCTGAGCCTGAAGGTGTGTCTTAAATCACGCAATCGCTGTAGGGAGGCATTCTGTCATCTCTAGGGCTGCACAATATGGACAAAATTTAAAAATATTGCAACTGCAATGCCTTTTAAGATATTAAAAGGGCCCATATCACTTTTCTGGAAAAGTATTGGGACACCGCGGCGAGGTGAACGGGTCCCATTGGGTGAAAACATCCAGAAAAAAAATTTAAATATATTGCCACAACAAAGCAAAAAAGTGGAGACAAGTGCATTTGTTCACTCGTTCACTAGATAGTGTTTGCTATATAGAGGGCTAACTAGTGAACAAGGGATGGTGACGTTTAGTTAATTTCGGACACTCGGATGTTACGGTTTTACTAACTGTTGCTTAAATAGAGCGCCGGGTCTTGGCAATTTATCTCTGTCGCATAAACACACATCTTGTCTAAACGGGTCTCGTGTGCGGGCTGCGGTACGCGATCCGGGCCTGCAGGCGGGATTCCGTTCTGGCCCAAAATTACCTGGCCGGCCCAAACTTCACATCGCCGGACTGGGCATTTGCCCCGCAGCTCAAAATGCCCCGGCCGTATTTTTTTGTCCACGACCAGCCCTGGATACTACAGTCTTCAGCAGAGAGAGAGAGCAAGTAAGAAAGTGCAAATGTGACTGAATCTCCTCTGTTTGAAGTTTCACTTTCCCCCCCCGTCTCTCCTCTCTCCGTCTTGCTCTTCTTGACTTTCATGCAAGTGTGCATTGTGTCCGAAATGTGCTCTCGTTCATTATGTAGGGCACAGTAAAAGAAACCAGTGTATGATGGTATGTGTATTAATTAAGTGTCTGAATACTAGCTGGCAATTTTGTAGTGCACTAACTAGTGGGTGAAACTGCCGGTTGAAATTTCGAACAACACTACAAAATGGCTGACTCACTACATAGTGCCCTACATAGTGAACGAGTGCACTTTTCGGTTCTGAAAAAAAAAATCCGTGACTCTGATCCACGTAAAACTGGGGGATTATAGTATTATAATATGTGCAATAGTCTTACCATGTGAAGTATCACTACTTGTGTCAGCATTACTGATCTCTACTACTGATCCCTAATATAACTGATTCCTAACCACTATTCATGTTCCTAGTAACTCACTTAACTGTATTTATCTATAGTACTGATACCTCGGCATGTGTGTATATACAGCTCTGGAAGAAGAAAAAAAAAAAAAGACCACTGCAATTTTTAAATCAGCATGAATAGGACATACTCTGAGTAGGACAACTATTCCATGCCAGTGTCTGTTGAATTCCTCCACAAGCACCTCATTCTGCTTTATGAGGTACTAATTACTGATCACCGGAATCACATCTTATTTAATGAGGAAAAGTATAAAAACACTGCTGTAAACAACATTCTCCTCTCGCAATGTGAGCAGTTGGACGGCAAAATACTAGAAGAACGTCAAAGGTAAATATTGCCATTTTGTTTGAGTGAACAAAAGATCTGTTCTCATCTTATTTTGATGTTTTGTCATTTACTTTAAACTCATGCTTTAAAAAAAACAATATTTTCACTTGGAAATTAAGAAAAATATTGTCAGCAGTTCTAAAAAAAAAAAAAACTATGACAAAGCTGTTCAGTTCAATACTGGCACCTATAAAACCTGAGAAACTGAACATTTGGTCTCTTATTTTTCCCCCCAGAGCTGTAGTACAGTGTATTTCATATTGGTTTTTTTCTAAAGATTTGTAATAGAGCTATTCATATTTTATATTGCTGTCTTTGTGTCTTTACAGTTACAACAAACAGTTATCTTCACAATAGGGCTGGGCGATTTGGCCTAAAATCAAAAACTCGATTAATTGAACATTTTAACTCGATTACGATTAATGAACGATTATTTTATTT
>JBBPDC010000019.1:18382258-18411749 GCA_037974485.1 Hemigrammopetersius urotaenia
TTTACTGAGATTTAATCCTAAATTTAAGGGGAAATTCTAAGAAAATGCCATAATTCTAAGATTTTTCTTAGAATTACATCACTAGGAGCAACTTTTAGGCTTAAGATGCTTTGTGAATATGGGCCCAGGTGTGTGAGTACAGAGTGCAGCGCTATGGAGACTGCATCCTCTGTGTTCCTATTGCTACGGTAAGCAAACTGGTGTGGATCCAGAGTCGGTGGGAGAGAGGCCTTCAGATGTGCCAGGACTAACCGCTCAAAGCACTTCATAATGATTGGTGTGAGTGCTACAGGGCAGTAGTCATTCAGGCATGTTGGACTAGAGTGTTTTGGCACTGGCACAATGGAGGTGGATTTAAAGCATGTTTGAACAGCTACCTGTGCAAGAGACATGTTAAAAATGTCTCTGAATACCCCAGCGAGCTGCTCTGCACATGCTCTAAGTATGTGCCCAGGGATGCCTTCTGGTCCAGCAGCCTTGCGCGCTTTGATCCGTCTCAGTACAATGCAAACATCTGAAGAGGTGTGTGTGATGGGTGAGTGGTCGGTTGAGGGGGAGATCCTGATAGCGGGTTGTTTGTTGTCTCTTTCAAAGCGAGCATAAAAGTCATTAAGCTCATTCAGAAAGTAGACATTTGTGGTTGGGGGGTGGAGTTGCTGGGTTTATAGTCTGTAATAGCCTGGATGCCCTGCTACATGCGTCAAGGGTCAGCCTCTTGAGATTTGCCCTGGAAATGCTGTAGGCCTGTGCATTACCTGCTGAAGCAGCAGTTATAATGGTGGATGTAAACTCCTGCGGCAAATAAAACGGTCTACACTTAACCATGAGAAACTCTAGGTTAGCTGAGCAGTATCTCCCAATGATAGCAGAGTTCGTCCACCAAACTTTAACATAAAAACGCAAAATCCCCCGCCTCTGGTCTTACCGGAGTCATCCACCGATCTGTCTGTCCGAAAAGTGCTCAGCTAGAGCAATAGCATTGTCCAGTATACCACTGTTTAGCCATGTTTCTGTGAAAATCATGACATTGCAGTTCCAGAGTTTCTTGCTGTGATTGATTCTGAGTTGAATCTCGTCCATTTTGTTCATCAGTGACCGTAAATTGGTGAGAAAAAGGCAAAGAGATCCGGTGTGGTGTTAGCTTTAGCTTAACTCTTAGCCCTCCACCGTTTTTGTTTACGGTCTTGATGCCACCTTCAAGCACTTCCGCCCGGTCAGGTAGGGTGCGCAGCCTCGGGTGTTCTGGCGATCTCAGGGACGAGTCGAAGATTACCGATAAAACTGTCAAAAGTGCAAAAACCAATATCCAGAAGCTTTTGTCAGGTGTACGATGTTAAAGCACTACTGTTCTGTACGAACACCCCCGAAATGAGCAAGATAAATACCGCAAAACTGCAGAAACTGGAGAGCCTCGCGCCACCATCTTGGTCTTCAATCAAGATTTGCAGGTTCCGCGTTGTTTTGGAGTTTCGTTCTCAAAAAAATCCGCTTGTGACTGGATCTGCGAGTCTTGATCCAAGTAAGACTAGGATTACTGAATATGGGATTACTTCTGTATGTGGTATTACTTCTTATGTAGGAGAAGTAACATAACTGTTTGGCCATGACATACTCTGAAATCTTAGATAGAGAGTTAGATACTGATAGAAGAGGTAATTACTTGTAAGGCTTCTTTAAGCAGGCTTGTAGGAATAGAATTGTGAAGATTAAAGGATCCGTCTGTCAATTAAGTTTTAAACAGTATCTCCATCGGCTGAATCAGGCAGCAACTGTGGTGCAGTCAAACTTCTACTTTGAATTTCTTGTCTGCGTTTCTGTTGTCCATAAAAAGTCCATAAAACCGTTACTACTATAGTGGTTTTGGACCTCCCTGTTTCCTGGTTAATTTAGAACATGTACTAAACTAAATTTTTTTTATTAGCTTCAATTAGGCATCTGACATAGTCTGGGCTAATTAACACACTACTCTGACACCACTGACAAATATCATTAGCAGTAGAATAGTAAAACAATAGAATAAAAGCAATAAAAAGTATACAAATAAGACAAATAAATAAATAAAGACGTGCGTATGTTAATATATATATGTGTATATATAACCTGTATGTGTACATGGTGTGTATATATACATATATATATATATATATATACATATACACACATATATATATATATATAATGTGTGTGTGTGTGTGTGTGGTTGGCATGGTTGTCTGTGATTAATTGCAAATTATCTGCAAAATTTAATAATGAATTTAAAAGTAGTGTATTGCGCAAGTACAGTAAGCCTCCACTAATTTGTGGTTCATTGTTCATACCTTGCAGATTTTTTCTTGGAACCGAACTGGTAATTGTTCACGGAAACCGCAGATATATCGCAGATATATTTTTTTCATGGCAATATATAATTTTGCATGACTTTTCAGCGTACACTAATCTCTTGCAGTGCTAGAATGTAAAATACCGATGTTCCCCCATATAGAGTGTACTGTAATTCATGCATGGGTGTTTTTTTTGGTATGTGGTGTCTTTTTCTTTGGTATAAGCAGGTAAATACAGTAATAATTTACAGCAATAAAAATACAGGGCTTTGTGCAGAACAAAACGAATAACACGAACACGCAAGACACTCCACAGGGGAAATTCTGGACTGCACAGGGCAGCAGGCAATCATAGGGCAGCAGTAGAAAGGAGAAATTAATAGCATTTTCGGATTGGCTACTTTCAAACCTCCCGTCTCTGAGTACAGCGTATTTCACCATCCCAAGACGCACTTTCTTTGTTTCTCTCCACAGTGCCAAAACATTGTTATTTTTTATATGGAAATGTATCTGAATTGATGTTAATATGTATGTTTCAAAATTAGTAATTTAGCACTAAAATGTATAATTAGTAATTTAGCACTACAATGTATAAAAAATTATATATTGCCATGACAAAAGCTGTGATGTCCACCACAACCCCTCGTCCTCGTGCTGAGTTGCTAAGTACAGCGCTCAATCAAACAACGCAGCACAAGGACAAGGGTATGTGGCGGACGAGGCCTAGATGTCACAAAAGCATAATCATTGCAGTGAAACCATATAAACTCTTTAAAAGAGAAGACTTGCAATAACTGTCACCTATCATTTATTTCAAATATCTAAAATAGCAACTCAGTGTGTGTGAATGTATGCCTGTGTATGTGTGTGTCTATGAGCCTATTGTCCATTTTCAATGTGCTTAAGTGTTGCCCTATACAACCTCAAAACCCTTCAGATGCTTGAACCCCGATAATCGATGCTTGCAGCTATATTTTTTTTTCAAGTTTGCTGTGAATTTGGAGTATGCTTGAATGAAATGAAAGTTGAATCCTTTGAATGAATTACAGAAATCTAAGTGCTCTGCTTATTTGGAGTCTGCTAAATAAAATGACAAAATGCAAGCTGTTGCATTCAAGGCTTATACGATAGTCTTTTGCCCAACTGCCATGCATATTCAGTGAATTCTGATTACATATAACTTACATATACATAAAACTGACTGACTGACTGCATTACCGTAATTCACCGAATGTTATAATGCGTGTTTTACCCATATTTGCCTCTTTTGCGGGACAAAAGTATTGGGACAAAGCGGTGAGGTGAACGGTTTTTGGAGAATAAAATCTGAACTACTCAGGCTAAAAATATACAAGTAAGGGCTCGTTGAAAAGGTCTGCATGATTCTGCATCGATACAGTGGCAGAAAATAATCGATTATATCTTAATGTCATTGCTTGATTTTCTGGTGGTGGCTTTAAAAATCTAGTGGTCCTGGTGGTGACTGCCTGATCTGAGTACAGTGCTTCTCTGGGTAGATGGGGCTTAAACAAACATTGATAAAGAAAATAATAGATTACCCACAAAGTGAATATGGACGAGATTTACTACAGTAGCTGAAAAATCCACTGGAAAAGTCTTAGCCTTTAGATCGGACACCCAGGTTGGACAGGTCTTAGGGTAGAGGCCTGACGAAGTGCAATCTAATTACCTGACAAAACAGTTATCCAGAGCACTGAATCTGAAACACTTTAATTTCATTACTGCCATGACAATGCAAATTTCCCACTTGTGGGACTAATAAATGTTTATCTTACCTTATCTCTTCCCCTAAGCACCTGGAGTTGCTAGCAACAAGCTCCTTTAAGCCCTTGTTAAAGTCTGGAGGCTCTCCTCACACAAATACACTATTTGCTAATGCTAGCAACAGAAAAAGAGTCTGAACTAAACATGTTGCACTCAAAGCCAACGAGGTGTCCACCAAACTCCATTCTGATACTTACTAATACTTATTATTGTCAAAACTGCACTGTTTTACAGGTGTATCTTCCTAAGGTGTTGAATCCTGACCCCGCTTCCCAGTCACCCAGCAGATTCAGCCCTAATCAGTCATACGGCACCACTGACACAAGCCCGGCCTTTGTCAGTACTGAAGAGGAGCAATGAGACTGTGCACTGTAGTCCATAAGCAAATTCCAGTCAAACTACAGTTCATCCCTCAGCTGTAGTTCTGACTGGTAAAGCAGATGGAGTCAAGGCAGATCAGTATGGAGCTTCGTTAAACCCGATGTTGAGCCACTCCTGTCCTGATGAAAATCGGAGGGACCTCTATGATCAATTGACCCTAAAACACATGAAAACAGGTCATAAAATGGTTTTGTATAAACACTTAACATTTGGGCTTTTAAAGACATATGATGGAAACACAACTTTCCATTAAAGGGACCATATGCTTGTAAAATTTATTGTAAGTGTATCTTTATGGAAGGCCCTGGATTAAGGCTTCTGCTCAGGAACAAAGCCATCTTGCCAAAGACCTAAAACCGTCCTAATCAAACTCCATTCACTCATTTAAAGAATGTATCACAATGTAGCTTCTACAATGTCTTTTAAGGATTGTTTGCCCAGGAGAGAAAGGCAAAAGATTGACCAAGGTTCACAGGACACATGCATGTATTATACATGTCTTTTTAAGTGATGCAATTAATAATAATAATATATTTTATTTATATAGCACTTAACATTTTACAAAGGGGGGGGGGGGTTCCTTTAAGTATGATGACGTATTAGCATGCAGACATTGGAAGGTGAGCAGGGAGATTTTGTAGGTTATCCGGGCAGAAACAGCCAGGTGAAGTGAGTGGCCCATGGAGGCAGGGCTGTTGTGGACATATTGCAGTTTTTGTACATTCTTGTCAGGAATCTCAATAAGAAGCGTGTTACAGTAGTCCAGTTTGGAGGAGATAAAGGCATGTACTAATTTTTCTTCATCAGAGAGGGAGAGTGGAAAAATGAGGTTTTGCAAATGTGCTTCATATGGATTTGTTGAGGATCAAAAATAACACCAAAGTTGGTGATAGTTTTAGAAAGGGAAATGTTCTGACCGGAGAAAGAGATGCTGAGGATTTTTTATTGTTGAATTTGGTGTGGAGTGCCCATTTGAAGTACTTCTGTTTTTGAACTGTTTAGATGAAGGAAGTTTTGCTCCATCTATGCCTTTATCTCCTACAGACAGGCAGTGAGTGTGGGAAGAGAGGAGGGTGAAGATGTTGAACGGGGTCAAGTCAAGTAGATTTGATTGTCATTTCTACCATATACACAGTACATAGTAAAAATGAAACAACGTTCCGCCAGGACCATGGTGCAACACAAGAGCAGAACAGAACACAAATGTAAAACAAGACAGAACTAGAGCAACAAAACCCCTAAACTAGACAGGACAAGACAATGTATAGTGCAAATGACGAAGGCTACATCAAAGATATGTATGGTATTTGACCAGTACTGTCATTTAGCAGCAGAGATGAGCAAGGGTGCAAATGTACAAGAGAATGCAGGACATCAGTAAATAAATATGTGAACGGCAATAAATATGACTGGTTTGTAGCAGCATAAAAACCATGACAGAGAGTGTTGTGTGTTTTTCAAAATGTGTGATATGAAAAGAGTATTTTAACTAGTTGTTAAAGTGTTTTAACTAGTTATTAGAGTTTTCCAAGGGGGTAGGGGTGAGGTGTGCGTGCGTGCGTGCGTGCGTGCGTGTTAATGCTTTCAGTTCTGGTTAAGGAGTCTGATGGCCTGAGGGAAGAAACTGTTCCCCATTCTGGTAGCGGAGGCCCGTATGCTACGGTACCTTTTACCAGATGGGAGGAGGGAGAAGAGAGTGTGTGAGGGGTGAGTGGGGTCATCCACAATGCTGGTGGCTTGGCGGGTGCAGTGTGTAGAGTAAATATCTGTAACAGAGGGGAGAGAGACTTCAATGATCATCTCAGCTGTTTTCACAACCCTCTAACAAGCTTGTCAAGAGAGCTGGTCCTTTCCTGGGCTGCACACTGGATACCATCGAGGAGGTGGCGGATAGAAGGATGCTAGTAAAACTGTCATCCATTATGGATAACTCCTCCCACCCCATGCACCACACTGTGGAGGCTCTTCAGCACAAGACTGTTACACCCACAGGAGCGTTTCCGTCGATCAGTTCTCCCCACAGCTGTAAGACTTGACAATACATTACTGTAGTGACATACACGTTTGTGTATAATGCTTGTTCTGCTGTTGTGCATTATTTTGACCATGTGCAGTTCTTCTGATTATCCCCTTCCCTGTTCATCCACTTAACTTGCACTGTGTATATGTTGTTTACTTTACTTTTACTTACTTTGATTTATACAGCTAGAAATTGTTTATTGTTTTCTATTGATTATTCTTTGTTCTTATATTGTTACTTTTGATCCTACGGATCCTGTTAAACTGTCTTTCTCACTACTGCTGCTGTTTCTAAAGAATTTCCCCATTGTGGGATTAATAAAGTCAATCTAATCTAATCTAATCTAATAGAAGGGGGCTCAAGACTGATCCCGGGGGGACACCCCAGGTGACAGGATGACTCAAGGATTTAGCATGTCCATTGGAGACGAACTCTCCATATCTCCGTGAGGTATGACTGGAACCAATCCAGGGGGGTGCCAGTGAACACTGCGAGACTGTAGGTGGTGGAGGAGAATGTGGTGGTCGACTGTATCAAAGGCTGCTTGACAGATTGAGAAGGACGAGGAGATAGGAGGAGCCACGGTCCGCAGTGGTCAACAGGTCATATGTGACCCGGATCAAGGTTAAAAGAATTTTATTGTCCTTGAAGATGAACTGAAACCACCTTTTCCAGAATATTTGCAGGAAAAGGAGGTTGGAAATGGGCCTCCTTCTCCCGGCTGAGCCTGGGGGGCTTGGGTCCAGGTTGTTGAGCCGCCGGGAACATGTGTTGGTGTTTGCACGGGGTCTGGCCCTGGCACGGGGGCCTTCGATGCCGGTGGGGACGTTGTTAACATCTGGACGTATCCACTATGCAGGGTGGGTGTGGAGGGTCTAATAGAGGTGGGGGACAGGCTCAACCTGGGTGTCTATTGTCTTATGTAGTCTGATAGTTGACTGAATGTGGGGGTGAGTGTAGTTTTTCCTCTGCGGTGGGGCCCGTTGGTCCGCTCCGGTCACTGTGGGGGCGGCACTCTCATAACTGACTCTCTCATGACACATACACTCACCTAAAGGATTATTAGGAACACCATACTAATATGGTGTTTGACCCCCTTTCGAGTCTTGGGAATCGAACCTGGACTTTCCAATCACAGAGCGAACACCCTAACCACTAGGCCACCAACACATTGGCCTAGGGAAATTTCCAACACCACAATACCCTTTCCAACACATTTGCATGGATTTTATTGAGCTTTTGTGAACAAATGTGAAGGGAAGAAATACTGCTTAGTTATAGTCGATATGTTCTCTAAGTGGTTCTCACAGGGGCATGGGGGGTATGATCCTAGTCCTGGGGACTGTAGGTTGAGGTCTAGGCTTCCTAAGTATTGGCATGGTAGTTGTGCTATGATACCTCTTCTCGTGCCTTTCTATGTCTTGCCTCAGAAGGACCTGAACCAACTGTCCGGCCCACATTTGATTGCACACCTTCAGCGTCACAAGAGGGCAGCTCCTGGAGCACCCCATGGCTCATTTGACACCAAGGTTTGGATAGATGCTATTGGGGTTCCCCGTAGGGTACCTGATGAGTTTAAAGCACAAGATCATGTGGCTGCTGGTGGGTAACAATAAGTAAAAATGTGGATTGGATCAATTACATTTATTAAAATCTACACGCTTTGTGAATAACACCAGAGATGCTATATGTGGATTGGCAGAACAGATGGGGCCAACCTCACTTATAGCTGGCCCAGAATCGGCTGGCCCTGGACATGTTACTGGCTAAAGGAGGTGGTGTCTGTTAGATGTTTTGTTCATATTGTTGTGTTTTTATCTCTAACAACACAGCTCCTGATGGTAGCGTGACCAGAGCTCTTCAGGGTCTGGAGCTGTTGTCAGAAGAGCTATCTGAGAACTCAGGAAGTCCGGGAAGTGCAGTGCTCTCATTTCCTCTCTGGCAGTTCATGTCTGTACAGGTGTAGCCCTTCTGCTTGCTTGTGGCTGCTGCTGCATTCCTTGTCTGAGGGGCCTAATGTTGCGGCTCATTGACACTGCTGTAACCAAGACCATGTACCTGGGAGAGGGTAGTGATGAGCTGTCGTCCTGTGAGAGCCACCAGTATGAGATTCCAGTGGTTCCAGTGACCCCAATCGGTCAGACACCAAGTCGATTTCTAAGCCATGTCCCCTATTGTGAGTCAGGCCAGCATGAAAACGTTGCTCAGCAGGAGTAAAATGAAGTGGCTGTGTAGGCCATCCCTGAGAGCGAGAGCCAGTTAGCTGTATGGTGTGTTCAATGAAAATCTTCTGAAGTGTTGAACATTGATGTTTTAACTGAATGAGCCCGGAAACTTATAATCAGTTTAAACAGGAGGGAAATGTTGAAGAAATATTATTCTTATTATAGTTTCTTACATATTCAAATGTTATTCATGCATATTCAAATACTGTTTTCATTAAGGAATTCACTTATGTTAGCAAGTTTTGAGCACACATGTAACCATTGTAATCATTAATTGAGCATTTCGTAGTTGTGTAGGCAGAATTACACTTTGGGAAAGTAGATGAAAAGTTCACTATGCAGCCTGTCTAAGTCAGCAGTAGCTTATATGTTCTTCCCTGAAGAGTTCTGGGGGGGATTCTGCCATCTTTGTTTACAGGAAACTCCAGATGTAGAAGGACGGGGTGACCCAGCTCGAAACAACGTCTGGGAACGGAGAAGACGGAATCCTCCCCTTGTATATTAGCCTACTGTTTGACATTAGGTTGATTGCAGCTTTTGCTTTGACAATTAGCCACAAACAAGGATGTTACATAATCACTGCCTTAGGATCCAGATATAAACTGCTTGTTGAGTCTCAGAACTTTGAACAACTCCTCTGTTAGACTTCTCTCTAACTGTTTTGATTTTGTTCCCTTGCTGCAAGAAATAAATGATTGGTTTTTTTTTGCTTTATTACGTCTCGTGGTGAGCTTCCTTTTATTAGTGTAAATTAAAGACTCTTAAAATTTCTTTAACACCATTATATGGGCTAAACTCTTTACCGTAAATATTCTGTTCCTTAAAAACGGTCAGTGTGATGCAAATGACAGCAGTTTATAAGTATACATTTGAATTTAAACAGGTTTAATTTAATACAAAATTTGTCTCATTTTGTTAAGAAACACAAATGCAGACAGCATAAAGAAATGACAAAAAATGTGAATCACAGCTACAAATGCATGTAATATATGACTCTGCTAAGGAAAATGCATATCTAGAATAGATACTAACTTCCAAGCAGTAATGACAACAATGCATTTTTTTGTGGAAGAAAGACAATGCTCCGTCTAGGATTCTGCTTACTGTTCTCTCAGTGAGGTGACAGGACAAAAATGCAGAGCAGGGCAGGCATTTATTTCCCCCGAGGCCTACCTGGCAGAAAGACTCTGGCAATGGAGCGCTTGTTTATACCACAGGGCCTGATGACCTTGGACATCTAATCACTGGAGTGTCTGCGCAGAAGCACACTGTCTCGCTGAAACTGGCCTGCAGTCTTCTGGAAATGGTTGTATGTTACTGACACATAACCATGCACCATTCGAACAGTAAAGTACTTTTAACACTATGATAATCATTACTTTGGCTTCTTTTTATATATTGACACTAAATTAATGCTTTCCACAACATCTGCTTTCAACACAAAGGGCTTTTTCTGCATTTCAGTCATACAAATTGCTATGTACTAGACCAATGAGCTTGAATTCTGCTGTCATGCCAACGGTGGTGAAATACTGGTAAATAGGAAAAAATGTGGGATTATTTTCCCTAGCACCGCCCTGCATGTACCGTTCTGCCATTTCATTTATAAAAAATGGGTTTAGGGCAAAACTTTCTTAAAACTCATAAATGTCAAAGATATCAGGAAACATATTAAACTTTTAATACATTTCTGTGCGTTCAGTGTTTCAGATGTCTGGTTCCTGTGAACATCTCAAGAGTTTCTCTACAGAGCATTTAAAATCAAACCACTCTGGAAGAGAAACTCCACTTTAATATGTGTTAAAAAGCAAACAGGACCAGACTTATTAAAATAAATGAAATTTAAATTACTTAAATGTAGCAGGTTTCATCACTGTCAGATCTAAAAGATGCTTTGGGTAAAAAGGGAACTAGAGATTCTCTTTGGTTTCCAGTGCTAATGAATTGGGTTTGTTAGACAATAATACAGATTGCTCTAAATGGGGATGATGGTAGAGATCAAACATCTCTGGATGCAAACAGTAGTATCTGAAGCTGGTCTGGAAAAGGGTTGAGTGCCTCAAAATGTATGACCTAAGCAGGAATTCCAAACAAAGAAAGTGAACAGCTCTTTGCTGCAACACTTTTGTAATATAACGGCAACAACAGTTTCCTTTAGGTCAGCTCAGCAAAAAAATCTAGATACTACTGAATTAACACGAAGGACGATTATGTAGAACACACATGGTCCTACCGTGTTTAGATAATGCGTGCGACGTTGAGCTGTGTGTACTACAGCAGTGTTTTTTACTTTGTGTCTTAAAACAGCAACACAGTATGAGAGCCCATGTAGAGACCCTGAGGGGTTAGAAACTGTAATTGTCCATGCCATCCTTGGCAACAGCATGTGAAGTAATGACCTGACAGGAGGGGAAGACAGGAGGGGGTACTGCAGCAAGGTGAAGACAACAGTGGTGTGGCCCAGTTCTGCCAGGTGACTGACGCTACAAACCCTCCAACTATCACCTGCTGATATCACTGCTGCGAGCTACAAAACGCATAGGTAACTCGGATGCTCTGCCTGCCTCACATCCCAACACACAACTTGCAGGATGGAAACCTGAAAGGCAGAGCAAGACATCTATCAATATTATCTTATCTGTTAAAGCACACACACACACACACTTTTTAGAAATGTGGAACAGTGTATTGACATCAATCTGCAACATATGAGTGAACTTTTCTCGCTGGCCTACTTGTCAAGTAATAGCATGTCCTCATTGGCTGCATGAGGAGTCCTTTGATAGAAGAGCAACTCTATGTCCAGACATTAGAGTCGAATTACATAAATAAATCAGCTTTTAATGACCTCTTTTAATATACATAAAACGGCATCTTGTAACCGTGTGCTGAAACAAAGCATTTAGGCAGTATTTTCTCATTACTATGGGTTCAGTCTTTGCTTTCAAGTCTTATTGGCTAGAGCTGTGCTGACAGCAAATTGATTGCCGATCAGCACCTTAATGAAGTCCTTCCTGCATGGGCCATCAAAGGCAGAGCACCTTTAAAGCGCCTTCTTTCCTAGATCTTATGGGAAAAATAAACACGTCAGGCTAATTTGGTTTTATCTTCTGCAGAGAGCTAGACATAACCGAGTGGTTGTAAAAATAGCCTGGGGCCTAGTGCAATTATCAGGTTTGCACCATTCAGAAAGTCGAAACTGAGTAATTTTCCTCCTTTTAAGTGCAAAGTATTTGTGAAGATTCAAGACATTAAGGCATACTGGGAGAACAAACTGCTACCATAGGCAAGAAATGAAAAAAATGTTCTTCATTTAAGCCTACACAGAATAATGAACAGCTCCATGGCACACTGCATTTCCCAGAGTTCATGAAAATTTCTCCTTTGTCCTTTGTTTCAGACCACCACCACCGTCTGAATCTCCATGTCTTCAGGCGAAGCAATGAGGTACTGCTCCTCCTGCTGCAACAACTCCACGTCTTCAGCTGCAACCATGGTGACTGTAGCGTGCTGCACCTCCATGGCACCCTCTGTGGTGGGGGTGGTGAAAATAGTACCATCTCCAATAGCACTGGCCAGCGTCATGGCCATCTGCTCAGTGAGGCTCTCGGGCGTGGCAATGGTGATTGTGTCGCCGAAGTCAGAGACGCTGGGGCTCTCGTCAGTGCCCACATCACGCACAATAATCTGGTGGCTACCATGTGACTGACTCACAATCTGCTGCACCACCTTCATGATGTGGCTATCCATCTGTAGCAAAGCACACAATACATTCTGAGCTAGAAAACATTTCCAAGAAAAAAAACACCAATAAACAAAGCTCAAAGCTTCAAGATTTTATTTTAGCTTTGCAACATACTTTCATCCATTTTCATAGACAGCAGTGAGCATAAAGTGTAAACATTTAAGTAAGTCTATCACCTCTGAGCAAATCAGAAAAAAAGTGTGCAAATTTGGTTTTTTTGTCTCTAAATTATCTTTTTTTTTTTTTTATCTGTAAAGGTTGTCTACTGAAAACAGCAAGTAACACGACAAAAAAAGTCTATACTGGTCACTTTATTTTCATTTTTAGCTACATTCTCAACAGAACAGCACACTCACCTGGCTTTGATTGTCCTGAATAATGGATACCTCCTCCCCTTGGACTGCTTCCTCAGCTGCTGCCTGGAAATTAAGCATTTACCTTAAGTTAGTATACAAAAGGAAAACATCTCTGTATAAGGTTCTCAATCCCAGTCCAAGGCACACTATGCATTTTTTTTTTTACTTATCCTTATCAATCACTCCTGATTCAACTAATTCACAAAACCATCGTATCCCTGGTCACGGAAAGGGAGTGTAGTTTCGTTTTGACGAGAGGAGTTCGTTCCCCTCTGTTTGTGACAGTTGGAGGGTGGCAGGGGTTTTGTTTTGGGGACTGGTTGAGTTGCATCTCTCCTTTTGTTTGAGAACTTGGTACTCTGACACTGCATTGCAAATCAAGCTTTTATGGACAGCGCTGATCCATTGCTGTTCATCCTTGTCAAATTTACAAGCAAGGAATGTTCCTGTGCAGTGTGTGTATACTGGCCCGGGATTGAGACACACAGTGAATTTAACTCACTCCTATGATGTACTCCTGAGTATCAGCCACCACAGAAGAGAACTCCACCAGCACTGTGTGTGGGTCCTCTGTGATGATTGTGGCTCCCACACTGTCTGCAGACTCCTGCTGCCCCTCAGAACTCAACACCTCTGGCTCCTTCTGCTGGACTGCATAACAGCCCCCTGGAGGCCATACACACACAAACACAACACTGATCAGTTCTTAAACAAACCAATTGCTGTAAAATCAAACCTATACTTTGTCATGCCTACGTCTGTAGTGTATAACTTTACCTTTAGATCGAAAGTGGCGGTTGAGAGTGCCGTGCTCAGCGAATCCCCTGCCGCATTTAGAGCATTTGAAGGGTTTTTCACCAGTATGATGACGAATGTGACGCACTAGGGCACCTTTTTCCCGAAAACCCCGAGAGCAGTGTTGACACACATATGGTTTATCCTCAGCATGCGTGCGATGGTGGACCAGAAGTGCATTCTATGTGGGACAAAAACAATTTAGCTTTGTTTCAAATCTGTTTGTATGCTTTAAGTTGGTGGCAATATTGATCTATTACTACAGCAATATTTCCACATTAACATTAAAATATTTTCATCTTGCCCAGTACTTTCCCAACCTATTTGTAGAGAAATACCACACCACCATGAAATCTCTTACTAACCCAATTACTATGCACTTGAATCCTAGACAGTTTTCAGATATTATGAAAGTGTTTGCTGTCTCACCTTTGTCTTGTAGCTCTTGTCACAGAGGTTGCAGTGGTGAGGCCGATCGCTGGAATGCGCCCGCATGTGCTCCCGAACATGCCCAATGGCTTTGAACATCTTGCCGCACTCACCACATTTGTACCTGCGCTCACTCACATGCACCTCCATGTGTTTCTTCAGCATGTAGCCTGTCAGGAACTCCTTCTGACATGTAAGGCACTTAAATGGCTTGTAGCCTAAAAAGAAGTTAGCATTTTGAAAAAGGGTAAAAGGGTAAGCACTTGTAGCATATAGGACAGTTGACAGGATGCTGTGAAGGAACACAGAATATTTGCAAGTGCCCTGGAGCTTACCAACATGGCCTTTGATGTGAATACGCAGGTGAGACATTGTTCTGAACGCTCGATCGCAGTGGGGGCATTTGTGCGATTTAGATGGTGTTGCTCCCCCTTCCTTTTGTGAAGAGTCCTTTAAGTAAGAGAAGACAAGTAACTAAAATGCAGATAAAACCTATTACTGGAACTGCAAGTATTCAGGAATGAACTGTGTCTCCCTTATTTTATATATATATATTAGAGGTGGGCATAGATTAATTTAATCTCATTGGAATCTTGGCGTTAACCCCCCTCCCCTCCCCGGACAGAGAGACAGAGACAAGTTTAAAACGTGCGCGAGCCGGAAAAGTCACTGAAATATCAAGGTGAAATTCATCATAGCTTGCGTAGCTCACTCTGTCCGGGGGAGAGACAGAGACAGGTTTAAAACGTGCGTGAACCGGACAAAAAAAATCATGCTTCGGATCGGATCATGGTTTTAAGTCACGGATTGGATCAGTTTTCGGATCAGCGAGACAAATTAAACTTTTCATTTATTTAAGTATTTTTGCCCATTAAAAACATACCACGGAATTATATAACGACAATATAGGGCATAATTATTTCCTTTAATGTGGACTCTAGCAGAAGCGTCTGTCGTTCAGCCGCGCTCTCTCACTCTGTCCGGGGGAGAGACCGAGAAAACATGCGTGAACCGGACAAGTCACTGAAATATCAAGGTGAAATTCAAGGTGAAGTTTTTTTTATCGCGCGATAAGAATCTCGCGCCGTTAACGGCCCAGCACAGGTATAACTTTAAAAATAAAAATAAAGCACAAGCCTTTTCATTCTTTTCATATTAATTTAAATTTTTTAGACCCGCTCTAAAGACATACCTAACTGAATTTTATATTCACTATAATGTTTAAATATTCATGTTGTAATGAATATTACTAATACACAACTGTAATATGTGAATCCTCACTGTTCACACTGTTCAGCCCTCCCCCACATTTCCCTCCTGGTCCTTACCGAGCACAGAGCTTGGGACGAGTGTGGGCAGCCAGGCAACATTGGAGAAAGCGGAAGTGTGTAGAGAGT
Organism: Hemigrammopetersius urotaenia; assembly: GCA_037974485.1. Taxonomy (NCBI): domain Eukaryota; kingdom Metazoa; phylum Chordata; class Actinopteri; order Characiformes; family Alestidae; genus Hemigrammopetersius; species Hemigrammopetersius urotaenia. The sequence continues at coordinate 18,397,713 of JBBPDC010000019.1, forward strand.
TGATGCGTGCGAGCTCGGACACGCCCCCAGTGCAGGACAGAGGCCCAATATGATCGACACGCCACAGGATCAGCTCGCTGTAGATGGCGTTCGGGTCATGAAAAGTACGCGTTGCTGCATTCCGCATCTGCTTTTGAGCAAATCCTCTCATTGGCCGGACAGGCCCACCGTCCTGGTCCCTGTCCATGCTTCCTGGGCCGGGGGGCGGGGTCAGGAGGGCGTTGTGGTGGGATGATGTCAGAAGGAGGGGCAGGACGGTGTGGCAGGCCAGGTCATTGAGATGGAAACGGTGTCCACAGTAACGGAACTTGTGTGAAACCGTGAGGACGTTGGAGAAGGCAGATTTCTCAGCGAAGGTGACGGCCCATTGGTTGAGAGAGCCGTCCACGTGTTTGGACACCATCATCACAGCGGGGCCAATTACGGCGGCAAGGGAGTGGCCGAGAGAGCTGAGGCCGGCCGATGCTGACGCGCTCTGAGAAAGATGTCGCTCCTTCCTGTCCATCTCTAGAGCGCCTCCACTGTCCCGATCAGCAAAGGTGCAGGCGTACATCATGATGTTCTTACTCAGGGAGTTGGCGTCGCCCGTGGGGAACGCTACAGGGATCCGCGAGGAGAACGCCACCTGAGACAGAAGAGAAATAACAAACATTCACAGCAGTTACAGCATTTTCATTTCTTACACAAATTTAAATAACAACTCCAAATTCTCAAATTTAAAATTAAACAATCAATAAAGTCCAAGTCAGGTCAGACTGGCTTGCCAAAAATATAATTTGTAATGGAATGTAACTTAATGTAAATAAATGTTCTATTAGTAAAGAAGTTGAAATCCATTCCTGACTTAACCCTCAGTACAAATGTTCAGACTGCACAATGTAGAAAATGTAGAAAAGCTGGAATGTGTAAAAAAAAAAAAGCCATTATATACTGATGTGTAAATTATAATGACAGTATACAGTTTCTGTCTTGCAGGAAATACACACCCAGAAAATGATTGCATGTTTTTTGCTGTTTCGTTTCAGTTTATTTAAGTAGATTTTCAGTAGATAACCATATTAGGAATATTATTAATCTAATAGTTAAACTAGTATCTAATATCAGTATTCATACTTTTTTTATAAAGTGCTTCAGTAAAACTTCTCATTTAAGTCCAAAGTAAAATGCTTATTAGTGTCATTTACATTTACATTTACAGCATTTATCAGACGCTTTTATCCAAAGCGACTTCCATTTCCTAACCACAGGGGACAGTCTCCCTGGAGCAACTTGGGGTTAAGGGTCTTGCTCAGGGACCCAGTGGTGGTGTGCTGAAGGTGGGATTCGAAACCATGACCTCTTGGTCTAGAGGCAAGTATCCTACCCACTACGCCACCACCTCCCACCATTGCATCAGTGACACTGATATGTATCACTGACGCAATCAACAGACGTGTGCGTGATATCTCACTTAGTACACTTCAATACAACTTTTCATTCAGATGATCAGGAACACAATTTAGATTTTTTAAAGATCAGAATTTTGGGGGTGATTCACCTTGAGAATGAATACAGAGAGAGGAGAAAATGTTCAAGCACCGTGACGTTACTAGACGGGTTGGCAACAGCCAAGGAAGCAAAATAAAGTGGCCCCTTACAGTCATGTATGAACACACTAAAGCACACAGTGTGAACAACGTGAAATTCTTTCACTGCATTTAAACCATTCATCAAGTGAAGCAAGGGGTTGCGACCAATGAGGAGAGCCCAGGGAGCAATGTGTGGGGCGGGGATTTAAACCCCTGACCTTCTGATCTCAGGGCAAACTGACTAACCACTAAGCCACCAGATGCCAATATAAATTTAATAAGGCTCTAATGCCGGTTTTGTGTAAATACCTACTCACAAACAGCTTTTAAGACACTAAAGGCCAATTATGAAAAGGAAGATGTGTGCCACTCTTTTAAGCCCTGTGGTTGCTGTTACTTAGCCAGCAAGCTTCTAGCCAACTGTCTGCCGATTTTAGCCCGTTTCAGAGGTTAGAAAATTAACTTAAGGGAGCAGCGGAGTGCAATCACATTTTGCGTTTGCTTGTGGAAATGTATTCTGGTAGTTTTTTTAAGTAACAAAATGGAAAACAATGCAAAGTGGCTGTGTTATTATTTTACTGTGTAAGATTGTATTGTGCGGCTGTGGCCTTTCGCTTGCTGCTGCTGTCCTCTGATCCCATGACCCTCCTACCTGGACCTGGCGGAAGATTCCAGGAATGAACTCATCCAGGTATTTGACGTGCCAGACAAGAAACGAGCCATCGACGGGGTGAATGGTGAACAGCATGTCAGGGCTTTTGTTCCACTCCAGGGTTAGCGCCTCCATCTTGCGGTCAAGGAGGACGGAGGGAAGGGGCATGCTGCTGCTGGAGCCGGGCGACGAGGCCTTTGTGCTGCCCTCCTGCTCGCCCTCGTCATGCTCTGACGCTTTATCAGACATCTCATCCAGATCTACAACGCGTATAATACATGCACACTTTCAATAGGGATCCATGACCACAACCGTGTTTTTCACCTTTTTTGGACATCTCTGCTATTTGCATGTACACAGTAAAATAAGATTTTACAGAGTATGAACAGACGCATAAGCTAAACCGATAAGATAAATACACACATACAAATAAACAATAAATACAATAACCTAAACTAGTGGTACAAACAAAATATTGGTATGTCACTGCATGATTTAGATGTGTAAATAATCAGCAGCAGTTAATCTATTCAGTAAACCTATGAAAATATAACAACTCAGACGCAGTACAAATAAAGGCTTAGTGCACTTGAACCCTGTTGCTGTATCCCAGAACTGGAGGAAACATTGATAATAGTTTTATTATTATAATAGTCCAAATACCAGAACACACATATTAACAAAAGTTATTACTGTAAAATGTGTTTTGATCTCAACCCACACAGTGGCTGCAGGCCATACTACAGAGAACTATGTCTTGTTACTGTGACCAGGGGCCAAGTGCAGTTAATAAAAATCACACTAGTAGAAATAGGTTTTTAATATTAAAACATGGCTTGCATAATTGTAGTGTCAGGAACTAACCACTTTCTCTGGAAACCAGTGGAGCAGTGCCTCGCTGGAAATGTATCTTTTTTTTTTAACACAAATCTTAGCCAAATTTAATCATGGTCAGTTCTCACATCTTAGTCAGACCTTTCCCAGCACAAATCACTTAAGTATTTCAGATTGCAATACATTAAAACCTAGACAACGCACACTATCAGTCAAAAGGTTTTGCATATCACAGGTCTTGACCCCATATCCATTTAAATTGCACGTTTTTATTCTTGTTAAACACTGGAAAGTTGTTGAGTGAAAATATGTAAAGTTTCCTTTATAAAATGAAAGAATCTGTGTGTGTCCGACTCTGACACGGGGGCCAGCGTGGACTAAAAAAGACTTAAACAAGGAACTCCAATAGTTTAGTGCGTGTGTGTGTGTGTGTGTACCGAAGTCAAACTTGGCCGTGCTGTCCTGTCTGAGCTCTTCAACGTTGGTCTCCAAGTGCTGCTCAGAGAGCTTCCTCAGCTGCTGCATGAACTGATCCATGGAGGAGGTGAAACTCAGGTCTTTATTATTCAGCCAGTGCACCACAAACCCCCCGCTGCCATCAGTTGGAGAAAACAGTCCTGAACCAGCCAGCGCCGCTGGGATATCTAACAGACACACACACACACACATATGAGAGGAGCATTTTATATATACATTAATATGTATGTGTTGAAAGAGAGAATGAAAGAAGAAAAAAAAAAACATTATACAGTCAGGGAAACTTTTTCTGTCATCAGGAAGTGCAAAGATGCCTGTAAAAACTCTATTTCTAAAATAACAAAAAAATATAATGAAAAACCTACCATGACTAGGAAAGCTGCATGCCATCAATAAAAAAACGTTCCATTATATAAACCTAGATTCTTATTATAACAATGTATTGTTATTCTATTATTCCCTCTGATAATAAAGTCTTTATTATACTAGAAACATTACCATAGTAACTGATTCTGAATTTCTAAACGACATGTGTGAGAGACAGAGCGGAAAAAGTAACACATAGTATTTAATGCTGTTTATTTCATTAGCAGCGGTGTGTAACTGTGCATGAGTGTGTGTACCTGTATTGGGGTTGATGCTGGCAGAGATGTGGAAGTGGCACAGAGCGTTGGCGTGGTGTGTGATGTGCCGGTGTGTTTCGTGTGAACCCAGTTGGCTCGGCAGCAGCTCTGTGTGAGCCACCAGTGCTGAGGATCTCCGACGACCCCGCCGCAGCTGCTTCAGGTGGTGGATTGACTATACAAACACACACACACATTTTCAACACAAAATATTTCATATAAACCACCCATCAGAAGTCTGGGAACAACTACATTTTTAAGATGGTTTAATAAATACAATTTTAGTCATTAAGTTAGATGTTTTTTTTCCTGACTATGTATGTGGGTGTGGGTGTGTGTGTGCATGTGTGTGTGTGCCTGACCTCCAGAGCATGTTGGATCTTGTCCTTCTGGCCACTGTGAGGGAGGGAGGAGGAGAAGCTGGTGCTGTTCTCTGTGATCTGACCGCCCAGCAGGCTGTCCTCAGGCAGCAGCGTCTCACTCCACAGCCGACAGATACCATCCACGCAAGAAGTCAGCAACACGTTACACACTGACCCCCTGCAGCACGCACGCGCACACACACACGCACACAAAACCATAAATAAACCATAAATACAACAAATTGTCAATACATGTGAATTAACACACAGGTAAACTCAAATACCAATTGACCTAATGACTATTAGTTGATTGACTAATCTGGCTACTCTGCCCTCTTCAAGCTTCCTTTTCTTGCAAACAAGAGCCACATTAAAGTTTTAGAATCTGTCTGAATTATCATGTGGATTAACACTAGAGCTGAGCGATTTGCACAAAATATCAGTACAGTAACCCCCTGCTTATCGCAAACCAAGAGCACCCGTGTATAGTGGAAAACTGCGTATAAGTGATATAGCAAAAATAAAAAACAAAAACCCCAAAAACTAAAATGCCTATTTTTATAGTGTGAACTCTAAATACGCCCCCAAATATGCTCCCAAAACACTCTCATTCCATTTTAACACATTGCCCTTAAAGAAAACCCATATTCGTACTGTACAATTTACATTGAACTGCCGCAGTGCTAGAATGTAAAATACCAATGTTACCCCTGTATAGACTGTACTGTTAGTTTCTTTGGTATAAGCAGGCAAATATAGTAATACATTAATTTGATTTAGAGTAATTAAAATACAGGGTTTTAAGAAAAACAAAAAACATGAGCTCTACAGGGGAAATTGTGGACTGTGTCTCCCAGAGATGTATCACAAGGCACCAATCAATAAGTAGTAAAGATAAATAAATACTGTTCTTGGATTGGCTATTTTCAAACCTCCTGTCTCTGATTATAGGCGAGTGTAACGCCCGGGCCGCAACCACCATGCCCCCTTGTCTTCGTTCTAGTTGTTTATGTTTGGGCGTGCAGCAGTCAGAAGAGATCAAGAGCTCTGATTGGTCTCTCTACTGTCTTTGGTCCCAAGAGCAGGACATTTAAACCTGAGCTTTGTTGGCGCAATATGAGTTTTCTTTTGAGCTAAAAGGACCAGTGAGCAGTGTTTAGCTAGCAGCGCCTCACGTACTTGGGCATGTACTTGCTGGTCTTCCTCCAGGAGAAGCCTGTAACAGTCCGAGGGTGAGCCAGATACACGAAGGAGAAATGAACCAGATGAGCTTTTCTGTCTGGAACCTCAGGAATCACCATCGCAGACTTCCAGCCTGTGGTTGGATACCACACCTTCAACAGACAGTCATCCTGAGAGAGAGCGAGAGAGAGAGGGAAGGAGAGAGAGTGAGTGAGAGCGAGAGCAAGAGAGAGAGAGAGTGAAAGAGAGAGAGAGAATAAAGAGAGAATAAAGAGAAATAATGAGAAACACACCATGAAATACAGAAGTGAAAGAGGCAGTCAATTAGAGTAGAGGTCATTTACATACATCAGTCTTAAAAGGAATGGTGATAAAATAATAAACAAGCTTAAACAGAGGTTGCAAAGCAGCCATGTAAAAATATTTCATGTTCTGAGTAGATAACATCACAGAAAAGAAGAAAATAATAAATGAAGGGTCTGTAGGACAGGGGTACTTTAAGGAGTGTAATTTACAAAACTCCGCTCACTTCGTTCCTGATCACATCAAATGAGAATGAAAAATTCAACACGATCATAAAACTACATAGTCAGGTCCTTAAACCACATGATGAAGATCTTGTTATAGTGTGAGATATCAATAACTGTGTGTGTGTGTGTGTGTGTGTGTGTGTGTGTGTATAAGTAAAAGTCTTACCTTCCCCACAGTGGCAAAGTATTCTCCATCTGGAGACCATTTGATGACATGAACAGCAGCTGCAGTCCTGAAACACAACCCAGAGAGAGTGGGGTTATTATTATTTGTTATTGTTATTACTATTGCAGCATGTTGCAATTGTGATGCATCTCATTATATTAAAGGGCCAATATAATCACTTTTGTGTAACTGAAAAGACTTAAAGTCTGTTATTGTTGTTTCAAATTGTATATTTGCTCCCCTAATCCATACAGTTCATACATGGAAAATAAGCAACAAAAACAGTTTTCAAACCATATGGCATTTCCTTATTCAGCCAACAGCAGTTTAGCCCCACCCATTCATGCAGCAGTTCTAAGCAGAATTACAGCCTCTTGTGTTGCTGCAATGCAGGACAGGCCATCAGAAATTATATAGATCATTTGCTGAGGTCTGGTGGTCTGCAGATGAAGGTCAGTCAGGACTGTTCTACGGCAGTGTATTTAGTACTTTTAATTTGACTTTTACTATATTTTACTCATCATATGAATGTTATGTGTAATAGTTTTGTGAAATATTACTACAAATATTACTGTCAATATTACTTACTAATATGTGCTATGACATACTCCATAATTTTTACTATAGAACTAAAACCCTAGCATTTGTGAATATACCATAGTGCAATGGTTCTCAACCTTTTCAGCATTAAGGCCCACCTGTCCATCACAGCATGTTGCCAAGGCCCACTGTTAGCTTTCACCCCTATTTTGGTGGCCATCTTGGAATGTACAGTACCAACTTTAAAACATCGCAATTCCGTCATACAAAGTTATTATTGTTTGTGGTTAGACTCATTTCAAAGCTAAGACTCATACAGATTTTAGTACCTTTTAGGGCAAAGCAGAGACGCCATTTTGTTTGGAGATATCCTTATTTTACCCCAGAATTATAAATGAATTACCGCTTCTCTCCCATTCATTCTGTACAAAAGGCTCTGATCAATCAACTCGAACTGCCGGCTCCACCCCTCGGTTGAGCATTCGGTTCAAACAATAAAAAGCACCAAAAACTACTCGCTTTGTTTCATCATTAAAGCGGAGCTCCTCTCTGTCTGCATCGCTCGACTGATCTGGGAGCAGTTTTCGGATGAGAGGGCTCATTCAAAACGTTACAACCTCCGCTACTCGTTAAATGGTGATGATTGTAATAATACACCAAAGGCGTTTTAATAATACACCAATAAGGGCTAAAAATAGTTTTTTGGGACTAATTGTGGACCAATTGCGAACCACATTCGCAGCCCGATTAAAAGCCCATCAGTGGTCCATAGCCCAGTGGTTGAGAAACCTGGACAAAGTGCATTTTAGATTTTGTTCTTTCCAAAGTTTTTATTTGATTCATTTAGACTTTATATTTTATATTGTTCTTGTCCCAGTGTGACTCGGCAGTCGTATCATGAGGAATTTCCTCTGGGATCAAAAAAGTTTTCAGATTCATAATCAGTCCAGTCGTGAGATGGTAAGTGACTGGACTGTAGAAGAGCATCTTTGCACAAGAAACCAAAAATGTTTGTGCAAACCGTTTAGCTAATTCAGCAGCAGCTGATCAGGGGTTAACTCAGTACATACAACACACTCACACATCCACCGCAGTTCACACTGAACGCTCCACAGAAACTGAAACCCTCAGAAACCCTCAGGCTGCACGTGTGGAGCTTTTTGCCTGCTGGTGCCTGTTGGGCAAGTCTGACACTGCATTCCAGCAACAGCTGATAATGATCTCCTTTCTTCTTTTTTCATTTCCGTATTTTTCACAACCACAGGCTCAGCCATTGCTTTCACACAGAAGCAGCACCTGCCAAGATCACGGCAGCCTGAACTTCACTGACCTCAGATCACAGATTGATGATTCAGGATTCTGGATTATTAAACAACATATAGAAGTTTGTGAAATTAAGTTCACAAATAAACAAAAGAGAACGTTTATAGCTAAAACTTAGGCATTAAAAATATACACTACGAGTGAAGTTTGGACACGCCTTCTTATTTAACGATTTTCTTTGTTTTTAGGCAGGTGAGGCACAGTGAGGCAGGTGAGATACAGTGAGGTAGAGGTGCATGTGAGATACAGTGAGGTAGAGGTGCATGTGAGATACAGTGAGGTAGAGGGGCATGTGAGACACAGTGATGGCCCCTCATGGAGGCGTGCATGGGGTGAGAGGGGTTGTCCATGATACAGAGAAGCTTTTTCCGGATTCTCCTCTCAGACACCTCCTCCAGGTTCTCCGGTCTGACACCTAAGACAGAACCAGCCTTTTTAATCAGCTTGCTCAGTCTGTTGGCATCAGCTGTCTTCACCCCACTTCCCAAGCACACAGCTGCAAAGAACACAACACTCTCTACCAAAGATTGATAGAACATGGTCAGCATTTTCCTACAGATATTAAAAGACCTGAGCCTACTCAGTAATAAAGCCAGCTCTGCCCTTTCTTGAAAGCAGTGTTGGTGTTCTTGGACCAGTCCAGTTTACTGTACCCCCAGGTAACTGTAGTCCCAAACCACCTCAACATCCGTCCCTCCGATGGTGACAGGGGTGGGAGGAGAAGTCTGCTTCGGAAAGTCCACAATCACTTTTGTCTTTGTAATGTTTAGCTGTAAATGGTTCAGCTCACACCACTTAACAAAGCTGCCCACCACACTCATTCATCCTCCTGTCCATCCCTGATACAGGCCACAATGGCAGAGTCATCTGAGAATTTCTGCAGGTGATGTGACTGAGACTTGTACCTGAAGTCAGACGTGTAGAGGGTGAAGAGGAAGGGTGATAGGACAGTCCCCTGTGGCGCCCCCATGCTGCTCAGGACGTTATCCAAGCAGCAGCTCTTCAGCTAGACATGCTGTGGTCGACAGGTTAAATAGTTATCCTAGCTACCAGTGGGGCATCCACCTGCATTTCCATGAGCTTATTCCCCAGCAGTGATGGTCTGATTGTGCTGAAAGCACTAGAGAAGTAAAAATACTTGACCCTCACAGTGTCCCCAACAATGTCCAAATGGGAATAAGCTTGGTTCAGCATGTAGGTTATGGCGTCCCTCACACCAATACAGGGTCGGTAAGCGAACTGTAGGGGGTCCAGACAAGGCTCCACCAGCAAACGCAGATGTTTCAGGAGGAGTCTCTCTATGCTTCAGTAGAATTGGAATAGAACAGGTCCAGTGTTTTATTGTCTCTGGTTTTGCACTCCACGTATTGCTTGAACATTGGAGAGGTTTGTGTGGTTGAAGCCCCCCGTTACGGCCACAAAGTGGATGGACTTTGAGTCAGAAGGTCCGCTGTCGCAGAGCTGATGATGTTGCAATATGCTGCATTATGGAAAACCGAAAGAAAGAGGAAAGTAGCGTAAAATGCAGAGAGCATGCCAGACTGCCGTCTGTGATACAGTGAGGTAGAGAGACCTGAGGTACAGTGAGGTAGAGTGTTCAGTTTGTGTTATATGCTATACCCTTTGCTGACAAAGCAAACAAAAAAAAATTTAACACAACCCCAAGCCCACATCCCCCATTGACCAAATGACACCCTCTTCTTCAACAAATAAGGGAATACATTTGAATGTGCTGACATCGCAATAACTGATTTTGGCAACAGGCTGTTTTTGTCTCTTATTTTCCATACATGGACTGAATGGATATAAATGGACCTGTGAGATTTTTTTTGGTGTATATTATTTCAGAAAACCATGGTCTGGCTGACTTACTTGCACTGCCACACACACTTCCAGTCGTTGAGGACGGGGTGTGGTTTATCTTCGTTGAGCTGGCTATCCTCTTCCTCCAGCAGTGTGTCAGCAGTGGGCGGAGCCCAAAGCTGAAGCCGCTCTGTTGCCGCTAGGATACGGTTACCTGTAGAGAGAGGAGATCCGTTATCACACTTGGTGTCTGAACATACACACCATTGCATTGTTTGTCAGTATCATTTCTCAGGTACACCTGTTCCAATGCAAATATCCAATCAGTCAATCACACGGCAGCAACTCGTACAGTTTGGTGTGTAGATGTGGTCCAGATGACCTGAGAAAGTTCAAACTGAGCACCAGAACTGAAGAGAAAGGTGATTTAAGCCACTCTAAACATGGGTGCCAGACAGGGTGGTCTGAGTATTTCAGAAACAAACATCTCCAGGGTGTGAGGAGATGGTCCAAAGAAAAGAAAATACTCAGTAAGGGCATTTCCTTTGTTGATGCCGGAGGTCAGAGAAGAATGGTCAGACTTGTTCAAGCTGATAGGAAGCTAGTAGTAACGCAAATTACCATTCGTTACAACCAAGATCTGCGGAAGAACATCTCTGAGCACACAACATATCTAACCTTCAGGAGAAGACCCCACAGGGTTCCAAACGTCCAAACTATAAGAATAGGACACTGAAGCTACAGTTCAAACAGGTTCACAAAACCTCGACAGCAGAAGAGCAATGTTGCCTAGTCTTAAAGTTCAAGGTTCAAGGTTAATCAGTGGCTGTGAACACGTACGTAATGTGATGTGATGTTTCTACATGATGCAACATACTGCAACATACAACATTCAACAAAGTACAGTAGTCATACAGTACAGTGTAAACAGGATCTAAACCTTCCAGAGTGAGTAATAAGTACGATATTGCACAGGTGGCAGTTAGCAGTGCAAGGAATGGCAGAAACATATAAAAAGCCAATATCTTAGTGTAACAGAGTTTTCTCTGTTAGTACCAAGTAAGCATTGTTTAAACACCACAGTATAATTCTGACCATCTCCGACCCTATATGACCACAGTGTACTATATAGGGTTGGTCAACTTCATTGTACTCAAACAGCCTCCACAGTCACCAGATCTCAGTCCAGTTTAGCAGCTTTGGGATGTGGAGGACACATCAAAATGGATCAAAAGGGACCACCAGTATAAACAGTGCTGTTCTGATTGTGGATGTTCGTCCTGCTGGTGTTGGAGGTTTGTGTTTCCGTCCAGAAGCTGTTTCTGCTGTTGCTGTTAAAGGCTTTTAGAGCCCAATGCAGACACACCTGCCTTTATTAGATGTCCGCGACACACTCAGACTGCCGTAAATGTCATGTGGAATCAACACCAGCTCTTACTATTATCTACAGTCCTTTTACCAGGCACAAATTGCTTGTTTGGTGTTAGACGATAGTTTCGTACCCAACACAAGAGCAAAATATGGTTTCAACAAGTTGAATTCAGAATCTGAATCAGAATTCTTCATTGATCCCTGAGGAATCAGCTTCAATTTAAGACCATCACGAATGACATTTAAGACCTTTCCATATGTGAATGTGTTCGTGATACTGGAATCAGGAAACATAGCTTGCAACAGTTGACCTGTGTTTTCACTGTAATCATCTGACAGATGTTTTGTGATGGGGTGCAAAATCCAGAGCTCCAATCCCTATAATGTTGCTGTTAATCCAGACACTGTCCAGAGTTTGTTATAGGAGTAGGTGAAGGTGTGTGTGTGTGTGTGTGTGTGTGTGTGTGCTTTTCTGATTTCACAACTCCAATGCCTTAAAACCAAGCTGCACAAATTCAGCATCTTCTCACATAGAAAAACGTTTTTTTTTAACGTTTTTAGCCATTCAATGCTTCATTATTGATCCTAAACTTAAAACAACACTTACCCAAACAGACTGAAGTCAAGTTAAATAAACATACATAAAAAAACATTAAACACCACCCAACTTAGTGTAGAGATAAAACTCACTAGTTGTAGAGTCTACATCAGCTATTGGTTCCATCTCGTTTGTAGTTTTATTACAGCAGTGCTGCATACAGGCTACTGAAAGAACCAACTATAAAATGAAACTGATATAAACTGAGCCATCAGACAGTTTAATGCCATTAAAACATATGTTCCAGAAGAAAAATAAGTAAATATGTAAAAGTTTCATGTTTTTAATATATTAAAGGCCTTAACTTCAGTACTTTAGACCCTAGGTGTATTCCAACAATGCAGGAAAACACAAGTACATTAAAGTAGAAATGAAAGTCAGTTTTTCCTCAATGACTGAACTCCTTCATACACGAGTGTGGGTACTTTGTGAAGTACAGAATATAGCATTTAAGTGAAATCCACAGGGTACTTAATATCCCTGTCCTTGTTTTGTTTAACCCATTTATGTCCACTTTTTATTTCACTAAGCAAAAGTAAAGAAATTATGTGCAGTTACACAGAGAAGTGGCCATTTGTGCCCATGATTTTTGTACTTGATTGTTTTGTGATAAAAATTCACTTTAAAACATAATTGTGGATGGATTTGATTGCAGAATCAAACACGTTATTGTTTCACTTAAGGTTTATTATTATTATTTTTATTCTACCAAAAACCTTTGTTAATATCCAGGGCAGTGCATGTGTATTCAGATTTTTTGATCATTTGACCAAGAGCAGAGTATTGATTGTTTAAAAAAACCTTTTTGTATTATTATGTATGGGGAGAGAGAAAGGATGGTCGAGTCACCTTCAAAAATGTGTGTTGGGGGAGTGTCTGTGACATCACAGCTAAGGTGGCAGGACAGGAACACAGCAGACTCAAACAGCCACTAAAGCTCAGGTCAGTCATTAAGAAAAGGCGCATGTCACTGTTTGCTGTGATTGAATTAAAAGTAATTAGCCTATGTAGGAGAGTTCGCATTTGGCTGTCTTTAATCATGAATGGCTTGGTAAGAGCCAGCGAGCTGATGACCCTTTGTTGGTTCAGCAGTAGAGCATCAGCCACTGAATGAAGAATCAAGAGCCGGTTCAAAAAACCTTTTTTTGCCCATAAAACCAAAGCGTGTGTGCCTTCAAACATTGGTTTTATAGCATCCACGCAATCACACCTTGCATTTACTCACGGAAATGCAAAATAATTTTCATTCTTACCTTGTGGGTCCCAGGCCAGGTTGTAGGTCATTGCATTGAGCAAAAACTGCCCTGTCTTCTGCCATTGGTAATTCAGTTGCTGCAAATTAAACAAACACCCAATCAGACAAAGAAATGAAACAAATTGCTGTTAAATTATTTTAAAATCATCTCAGTAAACACAAAAGCTCTGTAAACACATTAAACAAAATAACTGCTGAGAGAATTGAGCGTGTCAGATGAAAGAGAATAACGGCTCATTACTGATTTCATTACTATAAATACACCGCCACAGGTAGAGCCCTCCAATTATTCCAAATACAGACACATTACTAAAGCAGGCAGCAGCTGGAATTTGGCAGGATAGAGGCGGTTATACTGCACTGCACAGAATGAATATAATGCACATAATGGGGCTCATAAGGAAGGGGAAGATGACACCACTAAATATTCTACTGCTGATTTATTTACATCATTTCATCATCATATGTCCTTTATCAATATAACAATCCCATTCAAAAACCATAATCACAACCATCAATACAATCATATTTTATTAATCACAATCACAGGGCTCGGAATTAACTTTTTTACTTGGTAGCACTGGTGCTCCATACTTCAAAAAGTTAGGAGCACCAGCAAAAATTTAAGAGCACCCACCGAAAATTAATGAGCACCACAATTACAAATTGTATGTTGACAGATTTCTTTAATTTGAAAACTACACCAATCAACACTAACAACAACCAGCTACAACAAATCACTGAAGCTTTACA
>JBBPDC010000019.1:18425091-18440178 GCA_037974485.1 Hemigrammopetersius urotaenia
TATCCTGGTCTTGCGTCACGTGTCTCCTTTGTGTTCACCTGCCTGTGTTTTGTCCTGTGATTATGGGTCTTTATAAGTTTGTCTTTGTATTCCATTCCTCATGTGTCCATCACCTCATTTTCCCTGCCTGTTTCCCTGTTTAAAGTTTTAGGAGGCCATCGTGCCTATTTGCTTTAGTTTTCTGTTCAATAAAACCCCCTGCGTGGATCCCTGTTTGTCTGCCCGTTCCTGCTTCCCAAGAGGTAGCTCCGAGTGCTGGCTTCGCGGCCAGGCTCGTGACAGTGGTCTTTGCAAAAGCGAATTCATATTTTCGTTTTACATTATTTTAAATACTAAATAGAAATTGTGCACTAACATTTGTTTCCACTGAGTCAGTCTTGCATATATTTTGCATGAATAGCATGCAAAATAATTCTCCGGACAGATTAGTGAGCAAATATAGTGTTTATCAAACAGTAGAGAAGGACACCTATGCTCACTGTTTCTCAGTAGAGATCCCTAGGCAACATAACAGGCCTAATGGAACTAACAGATACATAAAAAGTGGGGTAATTGTATAAAGATCCCACATAATAAATTATGGAATATTTTATTGCATTCATCATATTTTCATGGCACAAAGCACAAACACACAAAGTCACTTTTTATAACCACTTGCACTGATAAGCTCATATTTTATTATATCTGTTATCGTTACTTTTTTGTTATAGTTGTTTTATTACTCTGTTTGCACTATTACTACTGCTTTTGATGTGTTTATTTTTGTCCTAACTCTTTATTGTCTTATCTTGATTCCTCTTGTTGCACTGAGCATGTTTATGCTAAAATAATTTCTCTCGGGATAAATAAACTTCTTTCTTGTCTTATCTTATATTGGAGTATTTTTATGCCTGCAGTTTGTATGGGTCTCTCTTTAATGAATCTTAAACTCACAATGGAACCATGCATCAAAAATAAACTACAATCACATTATAAAATATTATCAAAGTTGGTTTAACTGGAAAAACATCCTCTAGTGTAGTCTAGGTGCAGTACAGTAGCTGTTTTATGCTGATAACAGTGGTGCTAATGAGTGACAGTATGGAAAAGAATGTGTATGCTACTACAGTGGCATCTTGCCATAAGGTGCCAGTCCAGTAAGTGATATATTTTATGTCTGATGGATTTTCCATCTCTCAGCCCTGAATCGAGGGAAGAGAAGATATGTAAATAATGGCAGTTCAGTTTCAAGTGCTTGTGTCCAACAGTGTAGGCTGCATGCGTCACTGTATGTTTACCTTCTGATGGACCTTCAGTGGAAAAGTACAGCGTGCATGAAGAGCACCAGCCCAGACACAGGCAAAGAAGGAAAATGGCCACTGAGTTCAAAATTGACATTCAGGGCATCATTCATAGTGCACAAACATGAAATTCTCTTATTGGTCATTATTATTTTTCAAATAAGCCACATTATCTGCCAGTGTAGTGATATAATGCTTAATACATTTTTTACAAACTGTCTCGATAATCTTACAACCGCAGCCGTATAATGAGGAAAGGCAGACATATTATGTGCATTTTAAATGTCTTCACTTGCTAAAACATCACTTTTTCAGTACACAGGACAATAGCTATTGCAGCAAAAACTCATGTAGCTCATTAGTAGTAGTAGTAGTAGTACTGCAAAAGTAAAACACTGTTCGTTTGTTATTAAAGAAAAAGGTCACGTTCTGCAACTTCTCTGCAGCTAATGTTGCACAGGCACTCTAAACAAGTTCTGCTAGGCACACATTTATAATGTATGTGTGTGATAGAAGTATACTGGTAATGAACTGCAATCGTTCAGATCCACAGGCTTTTAATGCACCAAGATCCAGAAATGGTAGACATTAGGAATAGGATGTTACATAAATCATGGAAGGGCATGACACATTAGTGCATTTATCGTCAGACGGTCTCCTCCCAAAGCATCCTGGGCATATGATTCTACCCCTGACTGTCCATTTTTCTTATGGCTTCCACATTCATGTTTTATTCAGAGCCTTAGAGCCTTTTCACTTACTCGAATTAAGAAATATGCCAGTTGCTGGTCTTTTAATGCTGGTCTCTACACTACAGTCCTTATACACTATATGTACAAAAGTATTGGGTCACATTTGTTTTTCAGAGTTTGTTCTAGGCCCCTTATTTCAGTGAAGATCTTACCAAGACATTTTGGACAGTTTGTGAACACAGTTTTGGGGAAGAACCTTTTATATTCCAGCATGACTGAGCCCCAGTGCACAAAGCAAGGTTGGATGAGTTCGGTGAGGGAGAACTTGAGTGGGCCACACAGAGCCCTGACCTCAACCCCATCCAACACCTTTGGGATGAACTGAAACGGAGATTGTGAGCCAGGATTTCTCATCCAACATCAGTGCCTGACCTCGTAAAAGCTCTTCAGAATGAATGGACACAAATTCCCACAGAAACACTCTAAAATCTTGTGGAAAGCTTTCAAAGAAGAGTGGAAGCTGTTATAGCTGCAAAGGAACTCCATATTAAAGTCTATGTTTTTGAATGCAATGTCTTTAAAGTCCTTGTTGGTGTAATGGTCAGGCATCCAGATCAATTGTTCAGCATCAGTTGGAGCAATTGTTTTTCATTTTAAAATGTCTTGATGTTCGAAAGGAAAATATTAAACGATCCTGGCATCTAGCTTATAAGATTTAAGTCGACACTCCGTGAGACATTATTATGTAAAATATCATCATATAAGTATGTAGCCTGACTTCTAACTTTAAATAATGCAAGCATATGACCCACTAACAGATAATACCGCATGCTTCATTGGTTTTTGAACATATGCCTTTTTTCTTTGAATCATTTCGATATCATTTTATGTAAGGAAAAATCAATTATCGTTTCTGAGGGATGAAGGAAACTTTAAAGACCGAAACCTTAACTGTAGCCAGAGATGAATTTAAGCTGAGGGCTCCATAAAGGCAGCCGCTGTGACTTAAAAGGAGAAAGATGACTCCAGTAGTGGGCCCGAGCTACTGCCTAGCTTTAAGGTACAGCGTAAGTGTCAGCTCTTTAAGTCACCATATATTTTAATGTGCGTATATTAGCACAGTCATGCACTCTGCCAGAAACAGGTCCAGTAATGGTCTTTCAGCGCTCCAGAGAGCACAAGTCCATGACTCCACAGCCCAAAGCTGGAGCGGCTTTACTGCTCTCTCACCAGCACTTGGCAAGGGCAAGGTGACCCTAAGATCAGGTGGGACTTCTCCAGAGCATCCAGTTCTACTGGCAATTATTTTCTACAGCTGTGTGCATTCATCCGTATGCTAGTCGGTAATGGGTAACATGGGTATGACAAAAAATATAGGAGATGGGCAGATATATATAGGTCCCACACAAATCAGTGTCAATCCCTCCTTAGTAGGGTTGCTCTGAGAGGACTTCCACCTGCAGCCTTGAGACCCTGCAAGTGCTAAAGTGTGACTGAAAATGTCCTGCTGGAATAAATTGGTGTTTTGCACTCACAGTGTTAATTATCAGTGCACTTTGGTGAATTGCTGATTTTCGCTGGTAGAGAACAGCTTCCACTCTCCAGCTACAAGCCTCTTTTTCTCTTCTCAGCTACTCAGAGAAATTTGAAGTACAATTTAGGTAAACTTAACGAAAAAGGAAAAGATCTGCTTTCCCTGAAATATCCCTGAATCAATCCAGGAGGCACCAGACCTCCAGCTGCTCTACAGAACAGAAGGAATGGCACAGAGGTTGTCACTTCCACAAAGCCACAGTTGAGGTCCAGATGTAGTTGATCAGTCAAGACATGCCTGGTGAAACTAAAGTTTCTTTAGTTTTCCTCTGAAGCACAGTGTAAATCTCATGCTTAAATCATCACATGCACAATGGATTTGCTAAAGTGGTTTCTGATTAATCCACCAAAATGTACATTTTTGATTGATCTATTTCATTCTTATTAATCTACTAAAATTTCTGCTTCAGGATGGCAGCTGCTACTGCTATTTTTCGGACAACAGCATGTCATTCATACGGTGTCCAAAATCACATAAGTAAGTCTGTTTGATACTGAACTAGTGTCTCTTAGCTTTTATTATACACTATATTGCCAAAAGTATTCAGTCACCCATCAAAATCATTTAATTCAGGTGTTCCAGTCATTTCCATGGACACAGGTGTATAACTTCTTCTACAAACATTTGTGAAATGAATGGGTCGCTCTCAGGAGCTCAGTGAATTCCAGTGTGGTACCATGATAGGATGCCACTTGTGAAGTGGTGAAATTTCATCGCTACGAAATATTACACTGTTAACTGTCTGTGGTATTATAGCAAAGTGTGAGCGATTAGGAACGACAGCAACTCAGCCACGAAGTGGTCAGGCCACGTAAACTGTGAGTGTGGTCAGCGGATGCTGAGGTGCAGAGAGCACAGAGGTCGCCGACTTTTCGCTACATCGCTACAGACCTCCAACTTCATTTGGCCTTCAGATTAGCTCAAGAACAGTGTAGCGAGCTTCATGGAATGGGTTTCCATGGTCGAGCAGCCCCAACCAAGCCATACATCACCAAGTGCAATGCAAAGTGTTAGAAGCAGTGGTGTAAATCACGCTGCCACTGGACTCTAGAGCAGTGGAGACGCGTTCTCTGGAGTGATGAATCACGCTGGAGTACAGTTTGGTGGAGGGGGATTTTGGTGTGGGGTTGTTTCTCAGGAGCTGGGCTTGGCCTCTTGAAAGGAAAGTGAACTCTGAATGCTTCAGCATACCAAGATATTTTGGACAATTTGGACAAGGGATGTCACTTAAGCTCATATGCGTGTAAAGGCAGGTGAGCGAATACTTTTAGCAATATAGTGCATATGAACT
Organism: Hemigrammopetersius urotaenia; assembly: GCA_037974485.1. Lineage (NCBI taxonomy): Eukaryota > Metazoa > Chordata > Actinopteri > Characiformes > Alestidae > Hemigrammopetersius > Hemigrammopetersius urotaenia. The sequence continues at coordinate 18,429,949 of JBBPDC010000019.1, forward strand.
ATATTAGCCTCATAGATCCAGTGCAAAAGCAAAGATACCAAGTGGGCAGCTGGTGGACTGTTGTTTAGGGAGTTGCCCATGCAATCGTAAGGTTGTGGGTTTGAATTCCAGGACTGCCAGAAGCACCTCTGAGGTACCCTTGAACACCCCAGGTGCTGCTTTCCTGCCAACCTGGTGCTTAACCTGGATGGGTTAAATGCAAAGAATTATTTTCACGCTGTGTTCATGGATGACAAATGGACACTTTACACCAAACATCAGGGCCAGTCAGCAACATTTGCAGCACTTCTGTACATTTGATTTTTCGTAATTTAGTACAGCAACAGACTGGTGTGTACCCAGCCACTTTGCCTTGAGAAGCTTCTGGCACAGCCGGATGGGTGCAGTGCAGCGTACAGAAGTGCTGAAGCAAGGCGAATGCTGATTAAATACGATTCTTTCTCCAGTCCCTCGCACCTTTAATATTTCTCCACTGAATACTTCAGTAGAGCTCGATGAGCTGTCAATAGCAGACTCCAAAAAGGGCAGAGGATGGATAATCAATGCTGTACCTTACACCAGCCTTTGAAAAGGACTCATGTGCCATTTAGTGTCACTGTATGACATCTTGAGAAAAGAGAAAAAGAAAAGAAAACAGGATGGGGTTGCTCAGTGGCCCTTTAGTAGCAACTTAGTGAATTGCTGTTAAGGAAGAATGGCTTAACCGAAGGTTTCTAAAGTGCTATCATGAGTCAGTCTCACTATGCTAATTAATCTAGAATAAATTTATCTGTGGTTATGCTATTTTGATGAATTCTTGGGGGTGGGTTTGTTGTTAGCGTTTCCCTCATGCATGCTTTCCTTTTTTAAAAAACTTGCTAATGACAATTGAAAGCTAAGATATCAGTTAGCATGGTCCCATTTCACTAATGGCTTCCATCCCCTGTCATCCATTTTAGCACTGCCTATATACTTAATGTCTGTAATATGGGATAATAAAACCTACGTCGATGTATTTTAAGGAGTTTCACAGTAATGTTCCCATCTGCCTGCCCAGAGGAAGTGAATGAAAATTAGCCATCTCGTCAGGAATGCTTCTAAATGCCTGGTAAATAAGCACAATAAAGCTTCAAATAAAGAAATAAATGACAAGAAGTAAACTATTAAAAGACTCAATGTCTCTTTGCTGCAGTAATGTTCTCTTCTCTTCTGAGAAAGCCTTATCCTAGATGTTGGAACATTGCTGTGAGAATGTGATTGCATTCAACCGCAACACCCTCAATGGGGTCAGTTACAGGTTGGTTTGGGCTGGTTGCATTGGATGACTAGATCTGGATCACAAATGTCACTCCTATCATCCCAAATAAAGTCCCACTGCTCCACAGCCCTGATTTACATCATATGGTAACCATAGATACCCTTTATATTGCATGAATGTAATGATGAATCTGATCAGGTTTTCTGATCAGGTTATTGATGCCCACCAGCCCAAACCAACCTGTAACTATATTTTCACTGCGACCCCCTGGCCCCCTCTCACCAGTATCTCTTACCTGACATTGCTGTTCATTAAATAAGAAGAACAATACAGACGAAAATAAATGCCCCTCAGAAAAAAATATGGTCATTAATTACTAGAAACCTCTAAAAGATAACTTAATATTAGCTAGTAAGTAGGAAAGGGTAATAGCAGGGAAGGGTGTTGACCTGTGTGATACATAATCTGACTAAAATTTGGTTGTTTTCTTTATTGCCTCCTCTTACTTGTTGCTGATGGTGGCATAACAAGGCTGGTTAGCTGGTGATGACGACTAGACACATGTTTAATGTCACGTCATCTGGTGAGTTTGCAGTATATTCATGATTATGACACAAGCAATTTAATAATCACCCAGAAAACTCCAGTTTGCTCCAGTGCACCTCATCAGTCTGGCAGCAAAACTCACCAGGATGACACTGCAGCGGCGCATCAGCTGATGAGTGGCCCTTGGCTCTGGGCGGCCGCTGCTGTGCATGTGACTTTGTCAGAAACCTGGCAGCTGCCGATAAGGACAGCTGTGTCTGCTAATTTGCACTGTTTTGAAAAGACTCAAAGGCAACCTGGCGCGCCCAGCCTCCCTCTCTGTTTCAGTCTCTCTCTCTCTCTCTCTCTCTCGTCATTCTTAGCTTGGAGATGACTGTTTAATTGTTTACCCTCCTCTATTTCTTGTCTCCCCCTCTCTCTCTCTCTCGCTCTCTCCCTTTTCTTTACCCACCTTCCACTGTAAAAGACCAGCTCTTAATCTCTGTAAGACCGACAGCAACGTGTTCAGTATTGTCATAGAAAGTGTCCAGGCTCAAATGTGCTTTTAAGAACTCATTCAAAGAACCAATATGCCTCCAAGAGACAGGTCACAGCAACCACAGCGATTATGAGACACACCCTATCATGCACCGTCACCCATGTGTGGCCCAGCAGCGTCCACTGTGTTTCCTCGTGGCCGTTTTGTGCCCTCGCAGCTGAACAGGAAGTGAGCTGCTCATCTCTGAACTCAACAAACTGTGGCCAGATCACAAGTCTGGCCCCTGCTCAGAACAGCACATGGAAATAAGAAAGGATTTGAAAGAAAAATTCCACCCTTTTTTTCACTCTAACCTGCCCCATCTGTATCAAACTGGAGTGGAACATCATTCAGACACATTCCCTTGTTCCTAAAACAGAACAGAAAGTCTGTTGATATGAACTTCTCTTATAAAAGGGCAGCTGTTTGAAAAAAATGTGACTATATAATGAACTTTTGAAACTACACTGTACAAAATTACAGTTATTGTTCAGGCTGCCTTGATATTTGTAGTTGACAGCATGTCTAATAGTAAGTTAACGGAACAAAGTAACTTATTGTTTGAAGATCACTAGGGCCCTTTGTAGGGCCGGCACAGCCTTTTTCCTTCTTAGAATCCAAACCAAGCAGCGAGTTTGTAGCACACAGCAAGAAGGTCCTAGTTTCAATTCCTGGCTGGGGTTACCAGGGGATTTTCTGTGTGGGATTTGCACCTGTGTTTGGTTTCCACTGGGAGCTCTGGTTTCCTCCCACAGTCCAAAAACATGCACGTCGGGCGATTTGGAGATGCTGAATTGCCCCTAGGTGTGACTGTGTATCTGCCCTGTGACGGACCGGTGACCTGTTCAGGGTGTCCCCTCCCCTTTTGTCTTTTGGGTGCTGGGATAAGCTTCAGCCCCCCTGAAAATGGACAGTTTGGATAACGAATGAATGTATTTTACTGATACATTCATTCATTTTAGTGTTTATTGTACACTAACTTAACTTCTGGAATGATGCTTCATTTGGTAGATGTCATAGACACCATAGAGAACATATACTGACTACTGTGAATCAGTTAATATACAGTTTTTCATGTTTCATTTCAAACATTTCATGTTTGTGAACTGTTAAATCAACTTGCCCTCCCACATCATGCATTAACACCACTGCCACAATGTTAACCTCCGTTCTGGTGTGGATTTTCTCATGTGGCCCTTTGGTCCTTAAACACAGAGCAGAAGAACCAATACAAAAGCAAAAGAGTTGATCTGTGTTGCAATTAAAATATGCCTATTAGTGATCTGAATCACTAATATGTAAATCTGTATGTGACATCTGATCCTACCGAAAAGTACAGTAGGACAAAGTTTGTAGACACCTGCTTATTCAGTGTTTCCTCTGAAATCAAAGATAACAACAGGGAGTGTGCAATGCCATTTGCTGCATTAACATCATCTACTCTTCTGAGAATGGATTAAATGCTAGATGCTGGAACTTTGAGGATTTGATTGCATTCAGCCACGAGAGTGTCAGTGAGGTCAGGTGCTAAAATTGAATGATTAGTTCTGCACTCCAGCTCATCCCAGAGGTGTTAGATGGAGCAACATTACTCCAGAGAACATAGTTCTATTGCTCCACACCCCAGTGCAGGGGGTTGTCATGTGTAGTGTGTGTGTGTGTGTGTGTGTGTATGTGTGTGTGTGTGTGTGTGTGATGGGGGAGATTAGCATTCAGCCTGGTGATCTTTGTGTGTTGCAGCCCGAGAGTGTCCCATTCTTTTTTGCAATGCTTTTCTATGCAGGTCATACAAGCTGATGTCAGCTAAGGTTGCATCTTAAAATAGTTGAACTCAAAGGTCTGCCTGAATACTTATACATATATAGTGTGCATTCTGTGGTCCATGCAGACACACACTCTCACTCCAAATATATTTAAACCTGCGTGTATTTTAAATAGCTGTATCTGCAAATTTGACGTTTGAGTAATCAGTGTTTGGTAATTAGACCCTGCATTAGACATGCGCATACACCTGGGTATTAAAATGAGAGCAAATCAAATTAGTTCAATAATTATATGCTCCCTGAAAGCACTGCAATTATCCGGAAAATATTAAAAGCATGTGGCATTCACATTTTTTGATCTTTATCGCCTGACTTGGTCCGACTATATTACTGGTAAAATTTTGCTCTCTTATCCTAAACCTAACAAGATAATGAGCACATAAGCAGGCAGCGGCTTCTCGGTGCCGGGGGTCAGGCAGAGACGAGGTCATTACATGCCTTCAAAAGGCTGGGTTGATGCTGCAGTGTAGCATTAGACCTGTGTGAAAAAGGTAAAGGGGCTAACTTCTACCTCAACCCCCCACTTCACATCCCAATTGAGCAGTTAATGCTGTTAGAGGAGGCGGCCTAAGCTCAGCCTCTCCACCTTTACCTCGGGGGAAAATGACTCATGCAGAAGTTAATGGCCTAGACTTAGCCTAGCCTAGCAGACCCACTCCTGCGTACTAACTTACAACTGTTTAATATAAAAACAATAAGATCTACAGATTTCTCTTTTCCAGTGAACATGCAGGCTATATTAGTAAATAATTGTGCTTCATTATATGTTTTGTTTACACTATACACGTGAAATTAGTCAATTTACTACAATTAATTCCTACTGATTCATTCTTTGTGGAACATTCACACAATGTAGAATACAGATAGTACCCTCATATTATGTAACAAAAAAGACAAATTGTAGAAATTTCACAGTATTACAATAGAATAAAAAGTATTATAAAAACATTACATTCGTATTATAAGCATTAACATTCCTTAGAAAGTACAAATCCATCACCTTTCTAAGTAACTGAGTAAGTGTAAGAGTGAGTACCCACCAGTATACATTTACTGAGATCATTTTATAATACCCTGCAAGCAGACAATGAGGGGGTGTTACTGAGAGTGGATCAGCTTTATAGTGGCTGTCAGTGTAGGGGAACCCAGTGTGGATGATGAGTCTTTCCATACCATCGGTATTCGAACAGAAAGTTCTTTGATGCCTTCGGATGAGGGAGAAATAGCCTGCGAGCCTAAGATATAAAGGCACAGTAGAGAGGAAAGGAGCTGAAAAAATAACTACAAGCACTGAGCTTCACTGAAACTCAACTTATTTTGACATTTGCAATTCAAATTGAGGAAGGTATGGATGATCTCACAAACTGAACATATAGCACCTTTATGCACAGTCACACAGACACTCATAGCACATAGTCAGTGGTCAAGAAATTAGGTCATACATATGTCCAACAAGCACACTGAGTCTGTTTATGTACATATATTAAAAGATATATATTAAAAGAACTGCAAAACAGCTTTGACCCATCAAAGCATGAAGTCCACCAGACCTCTGAAGGTGTGCTGCACTAGTTTTATGTTCGGCTGCAAGGTGTGGCCTCTACAGATCTGACAAGTTTGTCCAGCACATCACGCATACACTCAGTCAGATTGAGATCTGAGAAATCTGGAAACCAAGTATCTATCAAAGTAACATCCACATAAAAGCCAGGACCCAGGTTTCACCTTCTTGCCTTCCTTCCATAGTGTATCTTACCATCTCTTCCATTCATGTGAATGTTACTTTGCCTTGTACCAACACTGCAACATTGTTGCAGACCACGTATTGCCTAATGGCAGTGGCCTCTATCAGCAGCATAATATGTCCCGCCACACTGCAAAAAGCCAGAATTGTTTTCAGGAACCTGACAAAGAGTTCAAGGTATTGACTTGGCCTCCAAATTCCACAGATCTGAGTCTGATTGAACTAGTCAAATCCATAGAGGCCCCACCTCACATTTTACAGGACTTAAAGCATCTGCTGCTTGGTGCAAGACAAAAAGGCATCCCTTTAAAGGTTTTGTGGAGGCCATGCTTTGAAGGGTCAGAGCTGTTTTGGGGGCATGAGGGGGACCTAAACAATATTAGACAGGTACTTTTAATGTTATAGCTGTTCAGGGTATATGCAAGTACCTATTTATATCAACAATAATATGAGCACTAAAGAAGATGGCTAATGTTTACATTTGGTAAGATAAATTGTAAAGTTCTTATATAGTTACTTGTTTATGATCAAATGTCATAGTGTAAATATTTAGAATATTTATATGTCCCACAACTGGGACACTTTTTAAAATAGGTACTGACTTAAGATCAATGATTTTTCCTGCAAACCAGAAATTGTACAAAAACCATAAACTACAATCAAAGTGCCGCAGCACAGGAAATTCCTTCAACTTCTCGTTTTAGCCTTTTAGTCAGCAGATAGAACAGAATGTTTGATTTGTTGTTTCAGAAGAATCCTGTTCTCTTACTGCGCTAGAAAAACAAACCGCGACCTTAATGAACCCACCGCATGCAGAGTTCAGCGGGGCCCTGAATGAAGAACAGCAGACTGCCAGTTCGTTTATATCTAGCAATCTCAAAAGAAATGCAGCTCCGGATAAAGACGCATAAGGACACAGAGAGTATCTTTGTCGCATTTCAGAAATATGAGGTTTTGTTCTAACAGTGACAATATTCTCCAATGTGACACAGTCTATGGAAAACGGTTTCTCTCAGAAAGAAGAACTAACATCCCTAACTTAGAGGAATGGCTGGACAAAAACTAATTTACACAATTCTCCAGTTACCCCAGATGTATATGATGAGCCATGATATGCTGGGAGTTCTATTTTGCTTCTTTAGTTTAGTGCTGGAGCTACTAATGCTGCTAAAAAGACACCAATAGTCATACAAGTTTTTTTGAAACTACACCCAGCTTTTGATTACGGGTAGTGGCGAATTGTGGATGTAATTTAAGACATAGTATGAGCCACAATAAGCTTTAAAATTTAACAAGTCTATACAGTGTAGTTGAATACTGCGGGCAGCCGACAATTAAACCTGGGCTTTCTCCTCTTGTGATAGTTATTCCACTGAAACTTGCCGACTAATCTGTAAAATCGTACACAGTGATTTCATTCCTATCCACCACAGGAACCATGATGGTGTGCAATCAGTGACGAAGAGGGCATGTACTGCATGCAATAATGGAAAGGTTACCTCCCTTATAACTGTCAGTGGCCACAGAGGGCATTTCTTTTAGCTTGTTGTCCGCTATGACATCACAGTGGTCTTGTGAACCCAAAAAATGACTCAGAATCTAAAACAGCATGTAAAATTTGGCTTAAAAAGCAGTGATTATCATGTGATTTAAATGCAAATTTGTGTGTTAATTTTAATTTTGTGAAATATTGAAATATTTAGTAATGTTTGGTTCACAATTTCCATTTGTGCATTAAGCAGGGAAATAGATACCCACATAGTGGGTTATACTGTGCTCTAAACCACATTGTGCAGTTTGTGTGACCATCCTTCCTCTGTACGGTTAATCTTCCTTCTAAACTTGTTCTGCTTGCTTTTTAATTGTCTGTTGCGTCTGTTGTGTTATAAACATAAACACATACAGAACTGAATTGTGTGTGTATATGATGTGTGGGTACAGTGCGTTGTGCATTCCACTCATTACATTCTTCACACGAGTCTCTCGCCTCCCCTCTGACTGGTGACAGGTGGCCTTGTGCATTCATCAGGAACCTCAAATCCCAGCAGGGTGCATCGCTCAGACACACACACACACACACACACACACACACACACACACACACACACACACACACACACACACACACACACACACATTTCCATTCCTGTCTTGCACTTAAAATCTTCCATATAGTGAAACTCTTCCATTGTCACCCACCACACCCACACACACATACTCACGGTATTCTGTCTCTGCCTCACTACCTAAAATCTTCCATTTTGGGCAACTCTGTGTGTGTGTGTGTGTGTGTGTTTATGTGTGTGTGTGTGTCTGTATTCATCATTGCTGCCCGAATGAAAGAAAATGGTTCTTAAAAATCTACTTCACTGGAAGCAAATATGAAAGGAATAAAATGTAGATGCATTTATTGGAGAATTCATCAGGTAGTATTTTGAAATGACCTTAAAAAATGAAAATAAATGACCATATATAATTACATACACATTACAATCATTTCATATGAAGCATAGTTCATGGTGAATTAAAAAATGTATCTCTTTACATACATAAACGTAACCATCTATGTGTAATGTAATTTATATGTTACTGTAAGTACAGTTTTAACCCGAACCTCAGTAACCCAGAGGGAAGTGCTTTCACTTTTAAAACATAACACGTCTTTTTGATGTAAATGCCATCTAAAATGTAGACTAGTATATTTTCAATTTGAATGTAAGTTAGGATGGGGCCATTTTCCTGTAGGCTAGACCTGGTTTCTAAACCTATTTTTATTCTAAACCTATTTTGTCAAAACATTTTTAGCCCTCTATATGGATGAAAACAGACAGCATTCGGAGTGGAATTGTCGCTTTGCATTTTAGATCTAGTGGGGCATGTGGAGCATTGCCCAAGCACACAGAAGAGGGGCACAGAAAAGCCTTCAGCAACACACACATTGCTCTCTTTATCCTCAGCACACTGGGCCATTGATCCTGACTCCATGTCGCATCGCCTCACAGTTCAGCACAGCTTAATGCTGCGATGCGTTTAAAATATGAGGGAGAATAAAGAGATTACACTTCATATCCATTCGCAGCAAAACTGATGACCTAATTTGCCGCTAAATATTACTGAGAAAGTCTTTGGTTTCGGAACGCTCTTGAGACAAAGTGTTTCATGGATTGATTTCTCAGCTGCTTTCAAGACTTCAGAGGGAGCAGAGTGGCTCCTCGAAAGCTCAAAGGATCTATTGGAATAACAAATCACAAGAACATGTTCCTCGTTCTGTCTGAAATGAGTTTATTAGTTTAAGAATTTGTGTCAAGAGAATTATTCACATTTTATTTGTGCTACCGACTGCACCCATTAGCACAGGCCTCACTTTAAGGGTCAATTTCTATTCAAGTTTTAGCATTAAATAAACAGGCACATGTAAACATGTGTTCATGGCATCAATAAACCATTCATTAATAATGTTAATTGATTTACCCCTTAGATAAGCTTTACTCCATGAAACCTTAACTTTAGTTGCTTGATATGTACTTGAGTATACTAAGCAAGAACCTCATTTAAAAGTCACCAGTTTGTGAAACATGCTGCATGAAACAGCCAATCAGAATGCAGACAAAGCATCATGCGATTGTGTGTGAATCCCATCACAAGCTAGCTTAACGGTTTCAACCGTATTGGATTAAAATACAAGAAAATAAAACAGAAGATGGTTCATTTGACAGAAGAAAGGAAAAGGAGATGCTTTTAGACAATGTTTTTGTAACTGGTTAAGGAACTGATGGTGCACAGTCTAGGTTTTTGCAGTAATTTGTTAAACAATAATATTCATGTCTGGAATAGTATTTATTCATATTGCTTGTTTTAAATCCCCCAGCCCCCTTCTGGAACTGTAATGTAACATACCATTTCTGTAACAGACAGAAAAACGTTTCATGCTGCAATTATGCTAGGGCAACAAAGAACTATGGGTGACACATCTATGTTCTGTTGTCATCACCTAGGTGGGCTGCGGCTCACTGTACTTGACACTGATTGGTTTGTAGGACAGCCTTTCCTGTTTCAATGGAGTAAAATAAACAGATTCCTTTTGTTTCTGCTGTACTATTCTTAACATTATTATGATTAAACAGTTATAAGTTTTCCAGAAGAGTGGATGCTGTCATAGCTGCAAAGGGGGACCAACTCAATATTAAAGTCTATTCAATGTCATTAAAGTCCCTGTTGGAGTAATGACCGGGTGCCCTAATACTTTTATCCATATAGTGTATGTAAATGACTTCTGTTCTGATTGGTACGGTGGCCCTGAAGGTCAAAACACAACGACATTTCATAAAACACAACGACATTTCAGAAAACACAACGACATTTC
>JBBPDC010000019.1:18440278-18455620 GCA_037974485.1 Hemigrammopetersius urotaenia
TGTATATAATAAAAAGCTTGTTAAATTTGAGCGAAGAACAGTTGTCTGTTGAGTGATTCTCGAAACTGGCATCAACAACACACTCACTGTTTGATGCTGTAAAACAAATTTTTACATTTTACACAACTATTAAAGGTCCCAGGACATGCTGCTTTTGTATGCTTTTATATAGATCTTAGTGGTTCCCTAACACTGTATCTGAAGTCTCTTCGAAATTCAGCCTTGGTGCAGAATTACAGCCACTTAGAGCCAGTCCCACAATGAGATTTCCTGAGGACGCGCCGTTTCTGTGTCTGTAGCTTTAAATGATAATGAGGAGAAGAGAGGCGGGGCAAGGTGGAGGGGGGAGGGACAAGCTTGCAGCCACAGTAGGCTTTCCTTCCCATGAAGGAACTAAAAAAATACATTTGTGCTCATTTGTACATCTAAGTACTGAGCAATTACTGCTTCACTCGTTTGCAAGCTATGATGTCTCTACAGTCAAAAGTGGCCTCTCACACATAGCATTGACAATCAGTGGAGCTCATTTTTTAGGGGAGAAGGGGTGAATTTCTCTGCGCGGACAAAGCATGAGAAAGGGGAGGTAACCTTTTCCAATGGCAGAGCAGGATGATCAAAGCACTCTTTACACCTATCGCCATTTCTAGCCACTGCAGGACCACAGGCAGGCTAGGGGAACTCGTATTAATGCTAATAAATCTGATAATGTGACATTTCCATGCCATGGGACCTTTAAACCACCTGACACAGATCAATGTAAAGTAAAAGACCCTGCAGAGCTGTTGTTTTGGTTACACGCCTTTATAAACCGTCTTTATCCAGTATTTATATTTTAAAATTTTTTTTATATATATATTAATTTCATCACTACTATTGCACTGTAACCCTAGGAACCACAGCTCGTGTCGTTGTACAACATCTTCTTGATCATCATCCTGTCAAATGAGTCAAGTGTCTTATTGACTGGGGAACATGTAGCAAATGGAGGTTTTTATTTTATAACATAGATACATTTACAACATCAAAGACATCAGGCCTGAACCTGTATCTCCACCGGCCTCAAACTGCTGCTCTCAAACAGTGGCTCTGCAGTCAGATGGCGCAACTGGAACGAATACAAGAACAGTTCACAGCACACAGTAACAGACTGCTGGGTTCTAGTGAGAAACACCAGCACATGAGCAAAAAATGAACTCACACAGTGATGAGGAGGAAGGTTAAAAACTCCCTGTTGAAAAATTAACCAGGCGGATCTTCAGGGGCTCCTCAGAGCCTCGCATGCCTCCATGAGTTTTGCAATAAAGAAACATTTCGGTCACTGAGGTGCTGCAGTCAGAGACACGAGGCTGGAAACCTCCACCTCCTCCTGAGATTTGTTCCTGAGATTACTCCACTTTATGAGCTTCATTATTAGATTTTAATACAAAAACTGATGAACAAGAACATTTAGAAGAAAAACTTTTTAAGATGGAACAGCAGTGCTTGAGATTTAACATCAGCATTTAAACTGATTCACTATAGTGTTGAAGGTGGAATATCAGTATTTAAGGTGGAATATCAATATTTAAAGTGGAATATCAGTATTAAAGCTAAATTAACTGCAGTATTTAAGGTGGAATATCAGTATTTAAGGTGCAGTCTTAGTATTTAAGACGACTTTACCTCAGTATTTAAGATGACACGTCAGTGTTAAAGCTGGATTAAGTGCCGTATTAAAGCTGCCTCTGCTGCAGTATTTAAGGTGGAATATCAGTACGTAAGCTGCCGTTGCTGAGAGAAAGAAAAGAAGAGTGAAGTAAAGGAGGGAGTGAGGGATGGCTGCCAGTGTCCAGCAGCAGCGGGAGCGTTAGGGGTCTTAAAGCCGTGTGTGAATCCAGCGAACTGCAGACGGATCAGCGGCCTGATTAAAGACACAGAGAGAGAAAGAGAGAGAGAGTGAGAGAGAGAGAGAGAGAGAGAGGAGAAGGGACGACGGGGAAAGAGAGAGAGAGAGGGAGAGGGATAAAAAGAGAAAGATAAGGAAATATTGACACAGAGAATGAGAGAGACGGGGGGAGGGAGGGAGGGAGGGTGAGAGAGAGAGAGTATCCTTGCATCATGACTTCAAATGCATCCACTTGTGTTCTACAAGTGGGCCTTTCTCTCTCTCTCTCTGTGTGTCAATATTTCCTTCTCTTTATCTCTGTATCTCTTTTCTCTTTTTATCTCTCTCCAGCTATTGCTCTCTCTTTGCTCCTCGTCCCTTATCCTCTCTCTCTTTTTCTCTGTCCCCCTTCTCTCCCCCTCCCACCCCCCAACTCCCCCCCCTTTGACTAGGCTCCAGTTTTTTCCTTCTAACCCTTTTTCCCACCACCGAACAAAAGGCGTGATGGACAGAGTGCAGAGGCTCAGTGAGAGAGGAGAAGAAAGAGAGGGAGGGGAAATAGAGATAAAGAGAGAGAGAGAGTGTGAAAGGGAGGGAGAGAAGAAAGACTCTGAGCCCACAGGAACTAAAGAGCGACCCGTTTGGCAGTGGCACGCTTTTGCCTGCAAATGAAAGGAGAGCCGGTGTAGGGCGGGGTCAGGGGGCGGGGCTTCAGCTTCATGCCTCATTACGTCCCTCACACACTTTTTCAGAATTTACCCCCGTTGATCTTTACAGGGACGCCTATTATAGAGTTACTGAAAGAAACATCACTGTTCAGCTCATTCACACACTCATTATAGTCTGAAGCCCTGTGATCCCAGTTTATCATCACACTAACCCCCAGTTCCACTCACTGCCCAGTTTACCAACACCACTAACCCCCAGTTCCACTCACTGCCCAGTTTACATCACACTAACCCCCAGTTCCACTCACTGCCCAGTTTACCATCACCACTAACCCCCAGTTCCACTCACTGCCCAGTTTACCAACACCACTAACCTACAGTTCCACTCACTGCCCAGTTTATCATCACACTAACCCCCAGTTCCACTCGCTGCCCAGTTTACCATCACACTAACCCCCAGTTCCACTCACTGCCCAGTTTACCATCACACTAGCCCCCAGTTCCCGCTCTGTATTGGAAACATCTGTATTTTCACTTATTGGTCACTTTATTGGAAACACTGTCCTGTAGTTCTACTTATTGGCTAACTGATCATGTAATTATGTAATGAATGATGTAAAGTGTGAGTTAACAGTGCTATATAATTCTAGACCTTTAAAGATCAGAGGCAGGACGTGGTCCAGGAACTGAGGCAGAATCAGACTTTTCTAATCAGGCTGATCAATTTGCAGACCCCACTGATGAGTGGACTGCAGTGGTCAGAGTGGTCCGGGTGAGTTATAAAGTCTCTGTAATTCTGTTAGTCGCCTCCCGTCTGTCTGACAGCAGTGCAGCAGTGAGGATTGATCAAACACACCGTCAGAGTCGACTAATCGAATACACAACGAGTCTTAAACACATCGATATCGTGCAGCCAATCACAGCCAATCACGCCTCATCACGGCGCGCGGATCCATACTAAACTGCTTAATAAGGCTGTAATTATAACATTCCTGCCAAGAGGAGGAACGGAAGCGGCGACTCAAATTGATTGTGACGGACCGCTGATGGGATAAATTTGCAAGAAAAGCAAATTGCTTATTTTAATGTTTTGTCATTTTTGTTCTGAGCCCGAAACAAAGCCGAAGCCGCTGTGCTGAATTTACACCAGCCCTCGTCTGCAGAGACGCTTATTGTTTTTGGTATAAATTAAAATATTCAGCTCTTTCAACTTGGTGGTTCAATCTAAGCAGCCGCTGCTGACAGGGACTGAACTCACTAATACTCACCACCTATTTATCTTCACTGCCTGGCCACTTTATCGGAAACACCTACTTTGTGTTTCCACACACTGGCCACTTTATCGGAAACACCTTGCTTCTGCTTCCACATACTGGCCACCTTCCACATATGTCAACTGACTGGCCACTTTATTAGAAGCACTAGCATATACCTCCACTGCCTGGCCACTTTACTGGAAACACCTACCCAGATAAGAATATTACCTGCATAATAATAACAACAATGCTACTAATAATGAAAAGATTTATTATGGAATCACTGTTTTTTTCCATGTTCAGAGTCAGCGTGGGTCAGTGAGGAGGACGGACAAAAGCAATTCTTTCTGTCTGTTGACATCAAACTTCCCTTTGTGGAGGCGGCCTGGGCGCAGGCAGGGAGCGGAAAGAGAAAAATAAATAAATAAATAATAAACATCATGGCTCAGACTGAATCCAGCCCACTCGCAAGACGCTGGAAATATTGAGGTTAATATAGCCATAAATAAATGATGCTTCCATACATAATTAATGTTTCTTCACGGCCGCGTGGAAGAACTAATCTGGCTGCGAGGGATTGGACAGGAGGGAGAGGGAGAGAGGGAGAGAGAGAGAGAGAGAGAGAGAGAGAAAGAGAGAGGAGAAGACAAAGGGGACTAAGTGAAAGAGAGAGAGAGAGCGAGAGGGAAAAAGAGAGAAAAAAGGAAACTTTACATTTTACATATTTTATATTAGGAAATAAATGGCGGCGTTAAAATTGCTCGGCTGTAGTAATTCGCTTTTATTAAACAGGAGGTTGAGCCTCCAGGCTGCAGAGGAGCAGCGCCGACATCCTGCACCACTCAAGAACAACAAAATCCTCACCATTTACAGCCCCGTGCAAAACTCTTGAACCCCCATTTCTTCATATTTCCTTCCAGACTCACTTGTATTTTAATGTAGCATTGAGGAACAGTTCTCCAGGCTTCCTGAAGGACTTTCAAAGACTCTCATTTTCAGTCCAGTCCCTGAACCTGACCAGTTTCAGATTAATGTAAAGAGCATCATAAGTCCTGAACCAGTGAAGAAACAGGAGCAGATGATTCCAGATGATCAGGCGGTGATCAGTATACTGGTGGTGCTGAATGCTGAGGGGTTATAACTCCTTTATCTGGGTACCTTGTATCTTTAGGCACTTTGCAGCCACAGTAAAACATTTGTTCCCATTACTTTCACTTAATCTACTCAATATGCCAAAGATAAGACAGTCGAACAGGAATAAAGAAGTATGTATGCGCCAACAAGGGGCTCAAGACTTTTGCACAGTACTGTATAAGATCAGGTACTGTATCATCACATTACAGCACTAAACAACACTGGATTCTGACTCTACATTATTCTGACACTACACCTAAACCTGACCCTGACCTTTAACCTCAGTAATACCACACCTAAACCTGACCCTGACCTTTAACCTCAGTAATACTACACCTAAACCAGACCCTGACCTTTAACCTCAGTAATACTACACCTAAACCAGACCCTGACCTTTAACCTCAGTAATACTATACCTAAACCTGACCCTGACCACCTAAACCTCACCTTGACCTTTAACCCTAGTAGAACTACATGTAACCCTTACCCTGACCTTTGCCTTCAATAACACTTTACCTAAAGCTGACCCTGACCTTTGACCTCAGAAATACTACACCTAAACCTGACCTTTGACCTCAGTAACACTTTACCTAAACGTGACCCTGAGCTCATTCTGCTCTTTTGGTTTTGGCTAAAATGTAAAATTTTCTGCAGAACGTCCCCATTTCTAGAGATTTACAAGTATTCTTATCATTATGAAGGCACTGGCTCCATATAGAGATAAACACGCACACACACACACACACACACACGCGTGTCTGTTACAGTTGCATATTATTTCTTTTTCTGTTTCCATAAACAGCAAAAGCCCTCTCCTCTCTCTCTCTATCGCTCCCCCTCTCTCTCTCCCCCTCCCTCCTTTCCTCCAACTCCCTTTAACCCCCAAACCCTTTTCTCTCATTCTCGACCGTTAGCTTTTACCTCTCTCCACTGTAATAATGTGATTAGCTCTGACTGCGCTAATGAAAGCCGGACGCTGTTCAGACCACAGTGTGTGTGTGTGTGTGTGTGTGTGTGTGTGGATGTGGATGTGTGTGCGTGTGTGTGTATGTGAATGTGTGTGTGTATTTGTATATTTGGATGTGGATGTGTGTGTGTATGTTGATGTGTGTGTGTGTGTGTATGTGTGTGTGCACAGTTTGTGGTCTGTTGGAACACTGTCAATGGATGCTGAAGCCAGAACAGCAGAATACACACATCCCTAACTCTCTCTCTCTTTCCCTCTCTCTCACACACACACAAACACACACACACACACACACACACTTGCTGAAGTTAAAGGACATGCAGCAGTGTGTGTGTGTGTCAATGAATTCATGATCAGCTCTTTGTGGAAAATCCTTCAGCATGTTTAGAGCAGAGCAGCACTGCGGTGTGTGGGTGTGTGTATGTGTAGGTGTGTATGCATGTATGTGTGTGTGTGTGTTAGGGCATTAATGACTCCAGATTTTTTCAAGTCTGTCAGCAAAGTCGAAGTTGAGTCAACTAGTCATCATCACAGAGGCAGCGGAGGAACACAGGTGTCCAACATTGAGCAACTTTTATTAAAGTTCACTGTAACATTAACAGTCAACATGACAAACAAAACAAAGGTTGATACCTTGAAGTTTCTGGTAAATGTAAGACCAGAGCTGAAACTGGGAACAGCTAAAGTCGTAGCATCACTCAGCGTCCTCTGGACTAGACAACTCTCTGCAGTGCTAGCGTTAGCCATGTTAGCTAGCGGATGCCATTTTAGATTCCATGCAGAGCGCTGGTAATGTTACTGTACTTTAACACCGACTTGCAGATTGTGCAGGTCACTGTGCTGTTTGTGTGGTCTAGAGTGAAGTATCTCCACAAGTATCTCTTGCATTGTGTACACAAGTGCGCACACAGAGAGGAAAAAAACTTCTCTTCTCTCAGGGGGTGTGGAATTGGGCGCAATTTTTTTTTTTTTTGAAAGATGACAAGCCGGAATGAAAAGTCGAAACTAAATCAGAGTAACGAGGCTATTTTTAAAATGTAAGGAGTAGAAAGTACAGATAATTGCGTGAAAGTATAAGGAGTAGAAGTAAAAAGTAGTCTGAAAAAAAATTACTCCAGTAAAGTACAGATAACCAAAATTTCTACTTAAGTAAGGTAACGAAGTATCTGTACTTCGTTACTTGACAGCTCTGCTAATGTTTAACAAGAAAAAAAATCTGCAGTTCATGAAATAAATGGATAAGAGGTAAAAACCTGTGGTGTGAAACCTGTGGTGTGCTAAAGCAATCAGAAGTGTGACATTAGTGCGACTAATCTTTCATTCCAGGCCTTTCTGGCGTCTCCGTGTCTCTTAAGGCCGATCGGAACGTCCCTGTTACTCTTTAAATGGCAGGAAGCGATGCGAAAAATTACAGCGCTGGAAAAAAAGGGCAAAAGGACGTCAAAGAACAGAGGACATGTCTCCACTTTAGACTCTGAAATACCTCCAGGTCCGTTAAAAATGTTCCTCATGAGACCAAAATCTTAGCGTATTAATATAATGACATAGAAAACCAGGTCAAAAACAACCTCTCTATGACTTTGTCACCCTGTGCACCCTGGGAAAATACTCTCACACCTAAGGACACTGAACTTCTGCTTTGCTTAAAGGAGAACCAATTTTTCTAAATTCTATGTGTAAACAAAGTGGTTCGGTGTAAAACTGTTCACTGAAGAGACTCTGATTTCTTTACAGTGGAGGTGAACAGAACCAAACGTCTTCAAATCCAGTTGTTTTTTTCACGTGTCTCTGAGTGTTTATATGGCTGTAGTAAATCTGAACTAAATAAGTTTTCTTTGGGCAAGTTTTTTCCTCATTATGCCCTGCATGTATCCCTCCACCATGAATGGGTTTATTTTAGAACCAAAATCTTCTAAAAACTCTTGTTGAACAAATTCTCGGGGTCAGGTGACGCAACCACAACTATGGAATAACTTTCTGTGAGGGAGCTTTGGTTCCGTTCACCTCCGCCATGAACGGTTGTGTCTCAAAACCCTCAAACCCCCTCTGAACATCATCTTATCCATATAATTTTTGAAAAAAGAGTGAAATTGTCTTTCATGCCTGATTCTGGCATTATTTTTAGGACTGAAAGCTTTTCAAAAAACAACTTAACCATTTAATGACATGGAAAATTTGGAAAAAATCCAATTTATGGTAATTCTATAGTCCTACAGTAGAGGGTGAGTGTGTTATGCAGACCTGCTCCTTCACTCTAATTGGTGATTTCAGAGCCGTGGGACGTCCAGCCAATCGGACGCCTCTCTGATCTTGCTCCATGGGTGCCATCATGCATTAGAGGGAGAGGGAGGGTGAGAGACATAGAGAGAAAGAGAGAGAGAGGAAGGCTGGAGAGCGTCATGCTGTTCCTCTGAAAGCTCTTTGGTTGTGATTGTGTGACTGAGCTGCTACACTCCACAGGACAGTTCTGTTACTTTTATCCTTTAATGTCCTAAAACTACGACCTCAACCCGCCTCTCCAGAGCACACGAATACGAACCAACAGGGTTTAATGTTTTGCTTTATCGGCACCTTTATTCTTATTCATACGGAGCCTCGGTCTATACAGGCATTTAGAAGAGACATGGAGGTTTGGACTGGGACGTTGGAGAGGTCTGGTCCTATATTCGAGTCTCTACAGTGAAAAATAGAAAAACTCTGACAGATGTTGTTTGGTGGATTCGGTGGTTCTGTAGAACTGTCAGGATTGTTGTGATTCATAGAACCAGATGTCTGCCTCTAAAAGCTCCCTCACAGGAAGTCATGGTTGCACCGCCTGACCCCTGAGATGGTGTTGTACTGAGAAACATTTCTGAGAAGCTTTTGGTCCTAAAACTAAACCAGTTCATGTTGGAGGGATACGAGCCGGGCATTGTGAGGCTAAATAGTCTGAATTAGTTCAGATTTGCCTTTGTTTTACTCTCAACATTCTATATAAACATAAGGAGCTTCACTGGAGCTCGATAGTCAATAAAATGGCTGTATTTGTGTTGGAGATGTCTGGTTCCATTCACCACCACTGTAAAGAAATCAGAGTCGGAACCATTTCACACCAAACCCACTCTGAATGACTTTAACACTGAATTTTTGGGATGAATTAGCCAGTGTTTCAGTTTGTGGCTTTAATCTGCTGCTGACGCTCCTCTAAACGTCTCACACAGATGGAGAATGTGGAGCTGTTCTGCGATCAGTGTGGAGGGTGATTATGGTCTGACCGGTGTGAGTTAGACCTCTTTAAGTGTGGTTAATGATGGTATTTACCTGCAGCAGAATGGAGTGAAAATAACGTTTCTTGTAGACTAGTTTCTGTGTAAAATGTCACAGCATGTGGTTAAGTAACTTAACGTTTATGAAGTGTTGTTTAATTAAACACCTGCCAATATCTCACAGTATAGCACCGTTTAGAGTGTGTTATTGGTTGAAAACATTCATGCAGATTTCAGTAATACAGCTCATAATACAGAATTCATACAGATGTGTGTGGTCTTATGTGGCTTAGAGACTTCGTGTCACAGCCAATCAGATTTTCTACTATTTCCATTAGGGATGCAGCAAAATGATTTTTTTTTCTCGAAACCGAAAACCAAAAATGAGGAAGCACTTGGCTGAAAACTGAAACTGAAAAATGATTATTGTTAAATTATTAAAAGAATCTGTTACAAAACTATGAAAATATTTGTTTTGCATTCAAACAACGCACAATATAAAATAAAGTCTGAAATAAAATATTTTACTTGGCCCTACTCATGAATAACCTAAAAGTAAGAAAGCTGAAATATTATACGATTAAATATCTTCTCTCATAAGTATTCAAGTGCATTTTAATATTCTGAATGAAGTTCATGAAAAAAAGTGCATTCAGAACAAGTGCTTAAAACCTGTTGAAAGATATAACAATATTCTCTGTAGGCCAATAACAAAATAGTGTATTAAAAAAATACTGGCATAGCTCATATATTAGCCGTCATCACAGGAAAACTTTCTTGCCTTTTCAAAAACAGGCGGAGTGGGTGTGCTCGAAGGGTCTCGCCTCATCTGTGCTTCATACTCTGTGCCTTTGTGGATGCACCCTCTATAGAAATGTCGGCATTCCGCTTTCCGCGTGAC
Source organism: Hemigrammopetersius urotaenia (assembly GCA_037974485.1). Lineage (NCBI taxonomy): Eukaryota > Metazoa > Chordata > Actinopteri > Characiformes > Alestidae > Hemigrammopetersius > Hemigrammopetersius urotaenia. Next base: position 18,450,314 of record JBBPDC010000019.1, read on the forward strand.
TTTCTTATCGGGTTTTTCCACTGACTGGTACTAGCTTGGTTCGGTTTAACTCCACTTGCTTTTGTTGCTTTTCCATAACTAAAATCTGGTACCTGATACCCAGTACCATTCTAGGTAGCAGCTTGGCCAAGGTCCTAAGTGTGCTGAACCGATACTAAATGATGACGTGTACATATTGGAGGTTATTGGTGGTCGCTATAGTTATGTCATTGTTGTTGACTGAACGTTAGCATTAACATTAGTGTTAGCATTAACATTAATGCTAGCTAATGCTAATGTTGCTTCTTTAAGCCTTGTCTGGTGCTAATTGTCTCTGTTTTGTGGCAAACAGCCACAAACCAAGGATAAGAAATAAATCCCCTCTGATTTCATCCATGCTGACGATTGTAATGATGCTGGGTTCATCCATGCAGACCGTAAACACCCTCCACACATTCTCAGAATGTTTGGTCTCATTAGCAATGAGTTGTAGTGGAAAACTGTAGGTCCGAAACCAAACTGAAGACAGTAGAACAGAGCTGGTATCAGTCAGCGCACTAGATATATCACAATGCGCCCACATGCCAGACATGTTGACTGCAATCCAGTTGCGTTAAAAAAAATGTTTCTTCGAAAATTTTTGATGGCCGACTATTCGGTGCATCCCTAATTTCCATAGTGCATCTGTGTCTCTCTCTCTCTTGCTCTCTCTCATTGTCTTGCTCTGTCTCTCTCTTTCTTTCCATGTCTTTCTCTCTGTTCTATCTCTCTATGGCTCTCTCATTTTCTTTCTATGTTTCTCTCTCACTCTCTATGTTCTCCCTATTTTGCCCTATCTCTCTCTCTCTCTCTCTCTGGTTCTCTCTCTTGCTCTGTGTCTCTCTCTCTTTCCATGTTGCTTTCTCCATTTCTCCCTCTCTGTCCTGGCTGAATAAATGGCACTCAGCTTGCACTTTAACGCACAGTCCTGCAGCGCTAAACCCGGCCTTCCTATCAGCTCATTCTCCTTCTCATCAACATTGATTCCGCACACACACACACACACACACACACACACACACACACACACACACACACACAGTGGCACACTCGTGATCAATAGTCTGAGATTGAGCAGCTCTATTAGGTGACTCATGCAGTGAAGTGAAAGAGGAGTGGCGTGTTTAGGCTGTTCGGATTTTTGCAGCATAGCGTTCTCAAAACTCAATTGTGTTCTGGTCTCTTCATGCTCTGGAGTCGGACAAACGTGAAAATCTTCCATAAAGCCAGAGGAGATGGCCATTATCAGGGCAACAGACTCCCCTTAACTCTTCCAGACCCCCTTTAGCATGTAGCTTCACATGGTTGCACCATCTGACTGGTCTCCATTCATGTGTAGTGTCACTCTGGTGTGATCTGGAACTTTCTAACACTTCTCACTGCAAGTTAATGGCGATTCAAAATTACAGTCAATACACTGTCGTCTTCACACTCAGAGTTTTATATTTATACTTTTATACATCTGACAGTCCATCAGTAACTAAATCACACTAAACTCGTTCTGCGTTCCAACAGCTGATACACCAATTAACGGATGGAGTGCCGTGCAGGACACTCAAGAGCACAACACACACAACCACAGACACTCACTGTTTAACTCTGTAAAACAAATCTTTTCATTTTACAAAACTATTGAACCACCTGACACATGTTAAAGTGAAGAGCTGCTGTTTTGGATACACGCCTTTATAAACTGTTTTTATCGAGTCTTTGTCTTCTCTCTTATTCGATCATCACTACTAAGAGACTAACCATAGCAACCACAGCTTGTACATCAAACATCCTGTTGAATGAGTCACGTGTCAAAGTCAAATGTGTCACACCCGCATCAAGGCGAACATCATCTCACTGACCAGGATATAGTTAGAAAATGAACAGTTATTTCATAAAAGAGATACATTTACAACATCTAAGAGACGTCAGATGATTGCTGTCAGTATCACCATCAGTCTGAAACTGCAGCTCTACAGTCAGGCGGCATAACCAGAGCAAAAACAAGTAACGGATTGTCAAATTTTAGTGTGGAACACTGGTAAGAAATGGGTAAAACTGTTTAAAAACATGAGACAATTTTTTCCCCAGATCTGCTGACTCCCCATCCCGCTCCGCTCCGGTGTGTTGTGGTGTGATGTGAGGTGAATGTGGAGCTGTGAGAGCTGTTAGCTCTGCTCGCCCGACTGTCCTGGACAGCGGAGACCCGTCTAATCCTGCAGTAATGTGCTGTAGATTTGCTGCTTAACAGCTTGTTTTATGTCGGCGGTGTTTAATCAGGCTGGGTAGAGCTGAGTTTGTGGGCTGTGTTGGGTTTTATGACTTCCTGCTGCTGTTCCATAAAACCCAGGACGGTTTAAATGGTAGAGAGAGAGGAGACGCACGTCCGTCAGCTCAGTGTGGGCTAAAACTGTGGGATAGTTCTGGGTTTGAAAGAAGGAGGACAAATGGGTGTGGCATAACCATGGAAACAAGCATGAAGGAAGTGGCTGAGGTGAAGACAGAAATGAGCATAATGTAACCAGGGAAACAGTAGTGATGTAGCCATGGAAATGGATTTAGCGTAATCATGGAAATGAGCACAATGTATCTGTGGAAACGGGTGCAGTGTAACCATAAAAACAGGAGTATGGTGACCATGGACATGGGTGTATTGTAACCATGGAAATGAACATGATGTAACTGTGGAGACAGTAGTAGTGTAACTATGAGGCTGGGACTGGCCTAACAACGGAAATATGTAACAAACTTTGTGTTGGTGGATAAAAACTAGATTTGAGAAAGTTCCAAGCAGAAAGTACACCTGTGTGTGTGTGTGTGTGTGTATGTGTGTGTGTGTGTGTTTAGGTGTGTGTGTGTGTGTGTGTGTGTGTGTGTGTGTGTGTGTGTGTGTGTGTAATAATAGGGTGCATGTATCATTATTTAGATGTGGAGGTTAATTTACATTCATTTTGCTAAGTGTCAAATATATTTATGAGCAACTCTACTGTGTGAGTGTATTTGTGTGTGTGTGAGTGTGCGTGTGTGTGTGAGAGGGATTTGTCTCCTGTAGGTGGTTCTTTTGTTTTGTTTTGACGGCACGCGACAGGTAGTTAAAGGAACATGTTCGGGTCAACAAGGCAATTACAGCTGATCTCTCACTCTGATAACACACACACACCCACACACACAAACACACACACACACACACACACACACACACACACATTGGTATCCTCAGGCCAGTCTGTCTGCTGCAGAGGTGATTAGATTTACTAACTGCACTAATGTAATTACAGGCCCTGTCATCTCCGCTGGATAACCAACACGCCATGCTGTGTGTGTATGCGCGTGTGTGTGTGCGTCGGTGTGTGTGTGGGTGTGTTGTGACTCTCCAGAGAGGTGTGGCAGGGTCAAAATGTTCCTCTCCTAATGTTTTCCTATTGGTCAACACCATCTGTCTGCACTAAAGTGTGTGTGTGTGTGTATGTGCTTTCTCATAGACGTCAGTGTGTGACAGACACCAGCAATTAATCCCAAGGACACCGACCCTGTTAATAAGACCTGACCTGACAGGACATCAGTGTGTGTGTGTGAGTGTGAGAGAACCCTCCAGAGAACCCTCAGCCTGTTCTAGGTGCTCAGAAAAGTTCTAATGATTTCTGACACCTAATAAACACGCGGCTATAATTTATTCAAGCCGCCTAGTGTCACACAGTTATGCCACTGGACTACATTCCATTAATCGTCACTCCGGTGTGATCTGGTACATTCAACACTAAACATTCTAACCCTTCTAACTGCTGATCAACACTGCAGGTTAATGGGGATTCATCACTACTATAGCATTCTAACCACAAATGTGATCATCTGGTGCAAAAAGTCAAATGAGTCACACCAGCACCAATGCCTCATTGACAAGAAGAAATGTAAAAAGTCAGCATCTTTATTTTCCAAAATAGGTACATTTACAACATCAGAGAGGCAGCAGGCGGTCACCCTCTGCATCACCTGCTCTGAAACTACGGCTCTGCAGTCAGGCGGCACAACCGGAGTGAATACAAGAACAAATCACAGCATAAAGTAACAGACTTTTTTAATTCCTGTGGAACAAGCAAAAACCTCACATAACCCTCACAAGAACAAATTCTTCAAACTTTTATTTTTTCACCCAAGCTCAGTTGTTTTATTCTATATGGCCATGCGCTTATTTCCAGCCTCTGTTTATCCATCAGAATTAAACAGGCTGTTTCTGTTTCCATGCCTTTAAATATAGTACAAGCAAATGTGCTCTTTTCTGATTGGTTGCCCTGTATTTAGGCTAATTCCAAATGCAGTCCTGAAACTCCTGATAACTCCAGCATGAGTGGGCAGAGCTAAAATGTCATAAGCTAAATTAGAGGATGTGTGTAAATGTGCTGGTGACATCACAAAAGCAGAAAACTGATACATAAACATATATACATAAAAGGATGCATTTTTATAGTTTTTTACTCATGAGAAATAAATGTGAATACACAAAACCAGCATATTTTAAATTGATGTTTAACTGTACTTCTTTACCGTGTGTGTGTGTGTGTGTGTGTGTGTGTGTGTGTGTGTTATGGTGAAGATCACATCGTGAGCTAAATTTCATGTCCCACACGTGAGTGTGGTTTTAGAGCTGCAGGTCGACTTTACCTGGGGATTACACACAAAAATTACACACACACACACACACACACACACACACACACACACACACACACACACCCACACACATGGATTATGAGCAGGCTGGTGTGTGATTATGGAGAATTAGGATACAGATCCAGCAGGTGCTTTAGGCCATATGTTGCTGATCTGTGCTCTGAGTGTGTGTGTATGTGTTTGTGTGTGTGTGTGTGTGTGTGTGTGTTTGTAATCCACTGGTCAAACAAGTCTGCATGAATTGTAATCCGCAGGTTTTCTAGCTGCCCACCGTGTCTGATGATGACTCTTGCTCTTTGATGACTCTTGCTCAGTTTATTACAGTATTACTCAGTTTCATCACAGTATTGCTCAGTTTATTACAGTATTGCTCAGTTTTATTATAGTATTTCTGTTTATTACAGTATTGCTCAGTTTTATTACAGTATAACTCAATTTTATTATAGCATTTCTCAGTTTATTACAGTATTACTCAGTTTCATTACAGTATTACTCAGTTTCATTACAGTATTACCCAGTTAATTACAGTATTACCCAGTTAATTATAGTATTACTCAGTTTATTACAGTATTACTCAGTTTCATTACAGTATTACTCAGTTTCATTACAGTATTACCCAGTTAATTACAG
>JBBPDC010000019.1:18461150-18475148 GCA_037974485.1 Hemigrammopetersius urotaenia
TGAAGGTTTTACCAGTGGGCGGAGTGAATTCAGGACCAGCCTCTCGAAGACCTTCATGCTGTGTGAAGTGAGTGCAAAGTTTTCTGATTGTGAAATTATCATTACATGACAATTAATAGGGAGAGTAGAACAGCTTGTCTTGCTCCTGGCAAAAAAAACAGGAGAATGGAGCATACACAGTGTGTGTGATATGATGTTTTATTTTCCCAGGTGTGTCTGTGACCCTCTGTCTCCTCTCCTCTCCCCACTCCTTTAACTTGGGCCTCCTGACCTCTGACCCCTGCACACTGCCACTGGTGAGACTCTCGCCCGGAAATGGAGATGTGTTAAACCGTCTCTCTCTCTCTCTCTATGTCTCTCTCTCTCTCTATGTCTCTCTCTCTCTCTCTCTCTCTCTCTCCCTCTCTCTCTCTAAATCCTTTCTTTTAAGCAACAAGTAAAAAACACAAACGTTGTTTCCGAAATGTGCACCTCACAGCTGAAATAAACACACTGATCTAAACCCAACTGATTCAAACAGAGCGTTCAGAAAACATGTCCTACAAACCCCCTGACCAACTCTCTAGTAGGAGGTGGTGAGGCTGGTATGCTGAGGACGCCGCTGTTTAACAACCAGCTCAGACTGCTAACAGGTGAACAAGCTCCTCCATCCAGGCAACTGAATGAAAACATTAAAATTAAAGAGTTTTTTGATGGATAAAGTGCTTTTGTGGAGAATGGAAAGACATACAAACACACTTACAAAACTCATTCTAATAACACTGACACCTCACAGGGAGTCTGCACAAAGCCGTCTTAACCCGACCCTAAACCTGACCCTAAACATGACCCCTACTGTGACCTCACTAAAACACTCTCCTAATGACCCCAACTTCCTCTCTCTCCCTCTCTCTCTCTCTGTTTTGCTTTCTGACCAATTCTTCTATGGTTTCTCCCTCTCAAGATGTGTGTGTGTGTGTGTGTGTATTTATGATGGTCAGTCCCTGTCCATCTAAATGCTCCCTCCACCAATAAACAGATGTTCTAGGTGGTCCTGTCAGGAATGATGTTTTTGTAAAATAACCAGCTACCGCAGGAAGATTCTCTCTCTCTCTCTCTGTCTCTCTCTGTCTCTCTCTCTCCCTCTATAGGTTTATCTTTGCTAAGCTAAGCTGCATAGACTCTTCTTGTTCCAATCAGCGATGCACAGAAGAACGATCTAATAATAACTAATTGCAGCGTATTACTGTACTAATTTTCTGTTCTACAAATAATAGTACAGTTCAGTATATTTATATAGATTTTTGTACAGTGGTGGTGAATGGAACCAGACGTATCCAACAAATATATGACCGTTTTATTCACTATCAATCCCCAGTGTAGCTCCATGTGCCTTTGAGTGTTTATATGGAATGCTGATGGTGGTAGAACAGTGCAGACTAAATTCAGAAGTCAAAACTCCAGTAGAACAACGTCTCAGGTGTCTCGTGCAGGTGCTGCATTAATAACCAATGCATCTAATAACTTTCTGTGAGGGAGCTTTTAGAGGCAGACATCTGGTTCCATTCACCACTACTGTGAACTTTGTGAGCTTCACCAGAACAGAGAGGTTCACACTGAAGACGCGCCGAACAAGCTCTGTTCACACTTTAAACTAGGGGTCACCAGCGCGGTGCCCACGGGCACCAGGGTGCCCCCAAGGACCACATGGGTAGAACCTGTTCTAAAAATAGCACAGCTCACCAGTGCGCAGCGTCGAACATTTAAGTTTATCCTTCTGCTATCCTTCTTTAATTACATTTGCATTTCTATAGATTTGAAAATTACAATATCTTAAAAAAAAAGCATTTAAAACATGTTTACTATTAATGAAGTTTAGGTAAACTCTGTTCTAGTGTATCAAACTGGTAGCCCTTCGTTTGGCTCAGTAAACGTGAAGTAGCTCTCATTTTCAAAAAAGTTTGTGACTCCTGCTTTAAACCTTTTATTATGGGGAAATTTTGAAAACTTGCTTGACTTTTTAAGTATATACTTGTAGTGTAGCCTTTTACACATTCAGTGAAAGGGAGTCAGGGAGTTTGTTTGTTTGTATATGTGTGTGTGTGTGTGTGTGTGTGTGCTCTGCTGTGAGAGTTGTGAAAGTTCCAGAAGTGTTTTTCAGGAAGCAAAGTATTTACCTGTATGTGTGACAGGAGTCGCCACGACGCTCTGTATGAGTGTGTGTGTATGTGTGTATATATGTGTGTGTTTTTATTCTGAGATTCTTTGCCGAAGCTGTGTGTGGGAACACATCCTTACATAGAGACGTCATGGTGCCACACACACATATACACACACACACACACACACACACACACACACACACACACACACACACACACACACACACAGCCCTGTTTTTAATGAATGAATGTGTTCACTGTTTTACAGCTTTATTCTTAATGAATAAACAGAGGTCAATGTGCAGGACACTCACCCCCACCCCCCACACTGTCTCTCTTTCTCTCTCTCAGGTCTGGTTTTGAGCAGGATGTTGAGTTTGGGAACACAGCGGGTCTTGGTGACTGTCATGGTGAGTTAGGTGTTTTTTCTCAATCCTGCATTAGCTCATACTAGTAACCGTCCACTGCATAACACACACACAAACACACACACAGAGACACACTTACTGCCACACGTTACTAATGCTGATGTGGGGCATCCGAGCCCTGTCCACTGCAGCGGCTCTGCAGGGGCGGGACTGGAGATTTCTTTATGAACATTGTGAAAATCGTAGGGGTTTTCTTTTTTTGATTTGAGATTTTATTTTATGCTGATTTCTTGTTCCTTTAATTCCTTTAGAGTTTTTGACTACTGCTTCAGCACCAGGTTTCAAATCATATGGCGACCCAACGTCTGGTCAGTTTCCTTTACTCCAATGTTTTCTTTCCTTGAGTTCAGCATTCTCTCGCTCTGCGTCCTGCACTGCTGCCATTTAATCCCCTCACCACACCGCTTCTTCATCTTCTTCGTCTTCATCATCATCATCATCATCATCATCTTCTTCTTCATCTTCTTTTTCTTCACCACCTCTACCATCTCCAGGGCTTTGGTTCTTCAGGCTAAAGAACCTTTAAACATCTCTCACCTGTCGCTACTTCGTCGTTCTTTCTTTCCACCTGTTTTCATCCCCTGCATGACTTCACCGGGCCTTTCTCCCACACCCTCCCCACTCCTCCTTTTTCCTGTTTTCTGGAGGTTATTCCCTCCATCTCCCCTTTTCAGCCGGTATTGTGTCTCAGAGATTCATGTCCTGCCGGAACCTGATATGGCATCGTTAGCAGCTTTCTAAAAAATTTAAATCCCTTCCCCAACCTCTGATGTAGTCGTTCAGCTGGGAGCGTCCTGATGTCTGAAGTTTGTAACAGGCTAAAAATAGCTGGAAAAGTCTTGTCTAAATGTTTTATAGTCAACAGTACAGCAGCACGATAATGACAAAATATCAGTATTGTGATTTTACTGCTTCATTTTGTGATTTTGATGCCTTTCAAGGTATGAAATAACCCATATCATCAGTTTCATAGAATTAAGAAGTCTATAAATATTGCTTCAAATGGCATGTTCACTCCTCCACAGCCCATATAAGGTAAAAACAGCCCACATACAGTTTTTGTGATTAAAAATACACACAAAATACACTTAAATATATTTACTCGTTCTGACTACAGCAGTTTAGCCCCACCCAAACATGTAGCAACACGTTTTATGATTAAAAATTAGACTTTTGTTGCATTACATGAAGACTCACCTGGAGCTGTGATTGGTCACCTTGACAGAAACACTGAGTGATTAGAGGCTCATTTGCATATTGCAGGTTTCTTCAATGTCAGTATTGCATGGACAGATATCGCAGTAACAGTTAGTAGATTATTGTGCAGCCCTATGCTATCCTGGGCAACTAACTTACATAGCAAGTTACATTAGCCTTGTAGACTTGTAGCAAACTTCAGAAACCAGGTATGTCTCGGCCAAACAACTGCATTTGGGAGAAGTTTTAATTTAAGATTTTTGACGGAACTATCGCTTTAAAGAAGCCAGTGTTGGGTCCCTGTGCTGGGCGTCCGACCCTGCGAGCACTGTGCTTTGCCTGCCACCTGTGCCGTTTGTAAATGATGTGTTTGTTGCCACAGACATGAAGTTACCAGCACCGACGGTCACGCCGTCTGCCGCCTCAGGCCCCGTAGAATCACCCCAAACCGTTCCCTCTCTGCCTCCCACACTCTTTGGCTCACGGAAATTTGTTCTCGGAGGAGAACCAGACACCCCCCTATCGTTCCCGGGGGTGCTGGATGGTAAGGCCTTACATGGGAGCAGTGCTGCACTGCTGCATGGAAATCTGGGTAATACGTTGCCTGTCCAACAGTTTGGCGATGCCAAGCTTTTCAGAATGTTGTTACTGTAATAACATTACAAAGCAGGCTTCATGTGAGGAGAGTATCACACACAAAAATGTCCGTGACTGTAACTAAAAAAACAAACTTCAGTACTGCGTCTTTTGCCACCCCTCATTTCTTTCTATCCAGATGCCCTTGTGTGTTTTAAAGTGGTCTTGAGGAATGTTCTTGTTTGTTAAGCCACACAGTGACCTACATATGAATCATTCAAGCAGAACAAAGACCACCGAACTTAAGTCCTGAACCAGTGAAGAAAAAGGTGCAGGTGATTCCAGATGATCGGGCGGTGATCAGTATACTGGTGGTGCTGAATGCGGAGTGGTTGGAATTCCTTTATCTAGGCTCCTTGTATCTTTATGCACTTGGTTGTGTGTTTCAGTAAAAAAACATGTATTACAATTTAATTCATCTATTCTACCTCGTTTGTTAAAGATAAGATATTTTGACAGGAATAAAATAGTACTCTGCACCAACAATGTGATTTAAAAATATAAAGAAATGGGGGAGGGTCTCAAGACCTTGGCACAGTACTGTACATGTTCTTCAAAAATTGGTATCTGTATCTGCAGGAATGCCTGGAAAGAATGGCTTCTTTCAATAATTTTTAATTATTACCATGATTATTCTGTGTGGTATTTCTTTTCTCACAGGCCTGGTTATTTAAGTTGCTGACAGTAAACATGCTAATACTTTCTGAAAAGCTACACATCCCCAGACCTTTGACCTGCAGTGTAGTTGCTGCTAGCAGTCATCTGAGAGAGAGAAAGAGCAAGAGAGGTCACTCTCTGAAGCTTTAAAGATCCATCAGCCATGGGGTATTAGCTAAGTTAAGACAACCATGTGCTCGAAATTTCGTTTTCCAAGCTCAGTAAGATGACGCTAGCAGCTGTACTCAGATCCCATCAGCTCACATTGTTTCTTTTTCCTTTTTTTCAGTTGTATTGTTGTTTATTCTTCATCAAACAGCTTTGATTAACATGAGCTTTATTTCCCATTCATCTCTGCAAGACATTCTTTTTTGTATCTCCATATAAGGCTTTCTTTTTTTAACATCTGAGAATTATTTTCATTTTTGGTCTCCTTCTCTTTCTACTTTCCTTCGTTCTTATCTATTTAGATTTCTTTTTATTTTCTTTAGTTTCTTTGGGTTTTAGGAAATCCTCCCGAAGGCCTTGACCACCACTGTTACAACGCACGGTTAAAGACGTACTAACATTCACAAATGCCTGCGGATGCTAACAGACCCTGATAAACTTTTCCTCTCAATATGATCTCGTTATCTTGGCTTGAAGCGAAAACTCTCATCTCAACCCAACAAAATCACTAACAATCTTTATTTATAGGCATGCCACAACAATTCTTAAAACCTTATAGCCGCTGAATGGACGGTCTTCACTAATATAATCTTTAGCCTCTATCCACTCTGATTTCCTTCTTCTTACAATAACGTAAATGCTTTATTAGGCTCAGATTGCCAGTTATCTAGACAAAAAATCCTTTAAATGACAGAATACCTACAGGGGAAAGGGGGACCAGATTCTTATCTTTCTGCTGGAGTCTCAGCAGGAAGCAGAGTGGAGGGTGCCTATGAGTTAGAGCTAACATGTTCTTGGACTGTATGTGTGTTTCAGGTGTGTGGGAGATTCGGTCGGGTGATTCTAACCAGCTGGTCCACATGAACATCCTCATCACGTGTGTTTTTGGGGCCTTCCTCCTGGGGGCACTGATCGCCGGGATGGTTGTCTACTGCTACCGTGACGCGTTCCTACGCAAACCCCGCAAGATCCACAAGGATGCGGAGTCGGCGCAGTCGTGCACAGACTCCACTGGGAGCTTCGCCAAGCTCAACGGCCTCTTTGAAAGCCCGGTGAAGGAGTACCCGCATTCAATGGATACACCCAAGCTCTACTCCAGTCTGCTTAATAGCAGTAAAGAGGTACCACCATCGCCGGACGCTAAGACCATGATTCTTAATGGGCAGAATCCAGACCTGACCGCTTTGCCCACCCCAGAATCTACACCTGTGCTTCAGCAGAAGTCCTTGCAGCCAGTCAAGAACCAGTGGGAGATGCCCCAGGGTAAGCTTGGGCGCAAGGATGGTGTGCCCAAAAGTCCCCAGTACCTTCAGTCAAACTCTCCTACACATCCTGCTATTGGGAACCATCAAATCCCGAGTGCTGTGGTGCTTCCCAATGCAACGCATGAGCATCGAACATCGAGTCCTGATGGTTCCCGGCCAGAGAAGAAGGTCCAGAACTCTGAACATCATGGCTCCAAGTCCAGCCGGAAGGAACAACGACGTTCGGTGGATGCCAGGAACACGCTAAATGACCTTCTAAAGCACCTAAATGAGAGTAATAGCAACCCCAACCCCACAAAGGGGATCACGGTTGAGGTGCCACGTCCTCGACAACACTTGATGCTGGAACCTTTGGGCAACGTAGCAGAAATCCCGCCCAAGGTCCCAAGCCGGGAGGCTTCTCTGTACTCTCCATCCTCCTCACTTCCCAGAAACAGCCCAACTAAGCGGGTGGACGTGCCCTCCACACCCACATCACCCACTGGCCAACCAGGTGGTACACTGGAGAGGCAAAGGTACCACCGGGGATCCTCTCAGCGCCACTCAATCTCATCTCCACCCAAAGGGTTACATTCACCCAATGGGGTGATGGTGACCCGCCAGCCCAGTTTCAGCAGGGGTGGTTATGTGCCACCCACACCACCCTCTAGACTGGACTCGCATGGGGTGTCAATGGCCATGACACCCTCAGTGTCCCGGCAGAGCAGCTACAGCGGGCATGGCTCTCTGCCACGGACCAGCATCAAACGGACAGCCTCACTAAAACCCGATGTGCCGCCCAAACCTAACAGCTTTGTGCCACAGGGTGCTCAAATGAGGGTTGTGAACAAATACAGCTACTGATTGGTCTCCTTCTTTGTGGAGCATGTAACAAACGAACAGGACACTGGAAGTTAAATAAAATAAGCCTTTTGACCTGTTTAGGGTCCAAACATGAACGTTCATGGATGTTCTCTTGCTGAATGCTTTGGCAAAGGCTGGATACTCCACGAACAGGACAGTAAAGAAAATAAGCTTATCGGCCTAGGAGGGTCTGAACGTGGGCATACCTGGATGCCTGGGTAAATCACGGCAGAGCTTTGGAAAGGAAATGCTGGCTCTTGTTAACTTTTCTCGATGCCATGCAAAAACTTTGAATGACAGGTGATGGAGGTCTCTGACCTTCAAGGCGGCAGGGTCGCCTGAGGTCAGAAGTCCTGGGTGCAGCAGCGGTGGACTGTAAAGTCATGGGAATACTTGAAGAAAGCCTCCTTGTCCGTCTGTGCCGCCCTGCAGTGTCCCGCTCAATGCAAACTGAGCAGAAACGAGGCCGGCGGAGGGAGGGGGCGGCGCGCATCAGGCAAAAACTGTTCTAAAGAGGACAAAACGACGGGGCACGTTCGTGCGAGAGAACATGCTTCATGCTTTTAGCTGCATCTGAGGGAGGGACAGAGTATTGCCGTTTTTATTTTTGGAGGACTAGCCTCTGGGGTTAACCAGTCCGCATTTGGCGCTCACACAAAAGGATGCACTTACAGCTGGCTTCTCTCCAGCTGCAGTCATTACCGTCATAAAACTAAAAACCCACTTCAGGGTGTGTTAACATCACACTTGGTGTGTGTGAGTGTGTGTGTGTGTGTGTGTGTGTGTGCATGGAGCTGGAGAGGCAGATATTAATCAAACCGTTTCTGTGTGCGGAGGAGGTGTCCAGGGTGCCTACTTGGACGATGTTCTTTTTTTAATTCACTGAGTAAGATCTTAAAAAAATGACAAATAAAGACTTACTTTTTGCTGCTACTGGGTCAGATGAAAATTTGCGCGTTTAGGGTGCCTGTGCATTGATCTGCTCAGCCCGAGCCCCTGCCCCCATCCCTGCCAACGCCTGGCTGGTTCGATCCTGTGTTCCATCCTGTTGGTCCACGTCCCAGTTGGGCCTATGGAGATACAGTCAAGCCTGTAGACTCAAACTGCACTTCACAAGCCATAGCTTCTCAAATCAGATTTGTGGTTTTTCCCCAGTGCTGTTGACTTGCCAGAGCCGTGGTCTTTCCCCATTTCCCCTAATTAGACAATTGAAACCTTAATGCTTAAAAGGTCCAGGACATAAAGACAGCCTTTATGTCCCTTCAGGTCAAATGATGTAATCCTGTCTTGTCCACATTGGGAAAATGGTTTCAGGCCTTTTGAAAGGTTTGGTCCTGTGTAGAAACATTTCATTCATACCTAGTTTGAGTTATTATATTAAAACTGTACTAAACACAGCCCATTCTGCCCACCAGGTGAGGTGCAGTGAGTCCACTTCACACAGTACAGGTTAAGTTTACCATCTGGGACCTGCGTAGCCCCTGAAAGGCCTCCCGTGGGAACAGGGAGCAAGATGCCACTAAATCGATTATCGTAACATCTACCAATGTGTCCTACAGAGTCATGCCGGTAATGACGTTACTGTAAATATATAAATATATGATTATGGATATTTCCGAGGCAAGTGTACCTGGGTTTGTGTATTCTGTGCCTTATTAAAAAGACTTTTATTTTGACCCCGTTTGGCCGCCGTGGTCACGGCACACAATGTGGGGCGAAGGAATGCGAAAGGGGGTTTTCTTTCTTTTCAGTCATTTAGAGAGTGTGTCCAGACTACCAGTCAAAAGGTTTTCACATGAATTTGTTATTCATGGAAAGGTCCTAAAATTCACTCACACTGTTCTTTGCTAACAAATACATTTACAGTATGTTCACCATTCGAGTCCCTTTTTTAACCAGAAAATGTCATAATTTTATTAATCACTACTGACCTACAAAAAGTCACCAAATATAATGTCACCAAATAAGTGTTAGAGCTGTTAGCTATTAAGTGATGACACCGTTAACTAGTGCATTTAAAGTAAAGTCAGACATGCACTGTTACAGATTCTTTTCTTATAAAGAAAACTTTTATTTGAGATATTTTCATGTGTAGTTCAACAACTTTCCAATGTTTAGCAAGAAAAACTTATGAAATAAATGGATAAGTGGTAAAACTTTTGACTGGTATTGTAGACAGACTGCTCATCCATCCGTAACAAGGGGTTTCACAAACGAGGCTTGCTTTTGTTTTCCAGTTGATTTGAGGAAAAGAAAACCCGACATCTCGTGTCCGGTTCTCCGGCCCGGCGCGGTGGATTTGTTTACATGCAATGATTGTATTAGCGTAGCTGCCCTTGCCGAGCCGCCGGATGCTCCACTGCCTTGTATATTGCAATACAAACCCAGTTTTTCGGTTGCAATTTGAAATGAAGCCTTTACATTTCAGCCAACTGCTCCAGACCCATCGGCCCCTGCGCTGCTTTCTTTTTTTTTTTTATTACTGTGCAAAACTGGGACTCTTTTTTTCAGAGTATTTTAACGTGTAGATATCTTGCAAAAAACTGTACTGTGAACATGTAAATAATACCATCATTGTTAAGGATATTTTTGTTGATTTTTGTTTTTTAACACGGCATGTATAGTTGAAATAAAATATTACTGCACATAAAAAATCAGATTCTTTTATTATTCATTTTTATTTTGTGGATGTATTACCATATTTTGTAGACACAATGGGGGTGGAGTGTACTAAATCTCGTAACGTTGTTTCCTTTGTGCAAATGCAATTTTTCTCCTGGTTTTATGATGAAAATGTTTGAAAACAGTGGAAAATAAGCCTTTAACTCCAGAAAATGTCAGATGTGGTGGAGAATTTTGCTGAACTCTAAAAGGCATGTTCTGTAGCCAAATACTCAATACAGAAATCATTATTGTGGCCTGTCATGAAAAAAACAAATAATTGATATTTATACATTTATATTTTATATATTTTTAAATATATATACAAATATATATTTACACCTCCACCAAAGTGGAGAATGCCAAGACAGCTGGGATAGGCAAGACTGAGATAAACTGGGTTGAGCTGGGCTAGACTGGCCTGAAGTAGACTGGTGTAAGCTAAACTGGGCTGAACTAGACAAGTCTGAACTGAACTAGCGTGGGCTGGACTAAACTGGGCTGGGGCAGTAGATTAGGGTCAGATGCGGAAGCACTGTTTAAACTGCAGCTCTTCAAAAAGGCCCCGTCACACCAACTTCAAACACAGCAGCTGCTGAGCACGCACCACTTTGTGTGCGTGTGAGTGTGTCTGTGTGAGTGAGTGGAGTGAGGCAGCACTGAATGCGGACGTTATTTTTAGAGCACTCTTGTTTATAAACCTCTCCAGATATCGCCGGGAAATTTTCCAGAGCTGTTTGTAAGCCAAGCGGCCAACATCTGCTCCACCAGCCCAGCTCAGCTCTCACATGCACACACACCAGCTCCTTTCACTCACAAACACGCACACACACACCAGCCTCTCTCTCTCTCTCACACACTCTAATGGTTACTGATGGGTGGTGGTCCATGGTCTTTTGTATGAGTGTGTGTGGCTAATATCCCCTAATGTCCGCACAGTGTTCCTGTTTTCATCATCCTGGCCCCATGTGGTCCCCACAAAGAGAGAAATACACACACATTGGTTACTGATAGATCTGCTCTGTGAGAATGATCTGAAGCAGTAACACACATACGCTCAAATGTTACAGTTGCTACAAGTTTGGGCTGCTTAATCAGGATTAACTGTAAAACCCAAGCATCACAGATCTGGGCAGTGCAACAAATAGTAAATCATCATAAAGCCAAATAACTCCTTCTATGGAACAACTCCTGGGGTTTAAAAAAGCCTTACGAAGCAAAATCTTTGAATTATTTTATTTTTACTAATCTGATTTCTTCAAATAAAAACACGCAAAACACTATAAATTCAGAACCACTTTTTGATAAGTTGAACTGAATCTTCATTAAGATGAATCAGACTTGACATGGTAGACATGGTTTAGGACACATATGACTTAGTGTGAACTGTTAAAATGAACTTAAGATGAACATAAACTAGAGCTAAACGCTGTGGCGCCTTTATATACAACAAGGTCTGTTTTTACAAATCGCCTCAAGAGCAGGAGAGCTGATCTAGAGTCAGTTTCTGTGACATCATAAATACATTCACTGCATTTGGCAGACGTCCTTTTTCAGAGAGACACAGGGACAGTCCGTCTGGAGCAACGGAGGGTTAAGTGTCTTATCGGGTTCACAGGCAAGTGTTTTACCCACTAGGCTCCTATCACCATACAGAGGAACAGAGCAAAAATGATCTCAGATCAGTCCTGCTTTGTGAACAGCAGTCCTGAAACAGCCTGTAGCGCTGTTTTTACAGCTTACAGTAAGTCATACTGTGTTCTAAACCACATCCACAAGTCTTATCCACTTTAATGAAGTGTTTTAAAGGTCCAGAAAAGTTTTGGGTTTGTGTTTACAGTAAAAGATTCAGGTGACTTTTAACTTCTAGGGACGTTAGCCTCGTATCTCCAGCTAAAGAAGACAAATATAGACCCGACTGAACGCAACATGTCGACTGATCAACCACATCTGGAGGTGGTGAACATCTGTGGAGGCCTGATGCTTAGCTGAGCTGATCCTTTAACATGGGCAGGACCATGAACCCGCAACAGAGTGGGGCAGGGTGTGTGTAAGGAGTGGATGAATTTACTATATCCAAAGCAGAACTGCTGACAAAGACCAAGCAAATCACTGACTTTATACTTAATCACTGTGTTTTAGTGAGTGTGTGTGCACGTGTGTGTCTGGCATTACAGACGATGTGTTACAGTGTGTGATAAACGCCTTGCACACCCCAGACAGTGAGAAATTGGTGTGTTTGTGTGTGTTTAGCAATGAGAAATGTGTCTGTGTGTGCGTGTGGGGCAACAGCAGTGAGAAATGTGTGTGTGTGTTTGTGTGTGTGTGTGTGTGTGTGTGTGTGTGTGTGTGTGTGTGTGTGGTGTGTGGTCAAACTCCATTACCCAGTGCTTTGTCTGTAGCCCTGTAGCTGCAGTGACAACGGCATGAATCACAGCCTATAAGCCTGAGGAAAGTGTGTGTGTGTGTGTGTGTGTGTGTGTGTGTGTGAGAGAGAGAGAGAGAGAGAGAGAGTGAGTGTTACTCCCAGGACATTTTTTGTCACTGAACAGTGTAATTACACTTCACCTCAACTCTCTAAACACTTCTAAAATGCTCCCAAATTCAGCGAAAGCAGGAGAAGACGGTGAAACAGGACATCATACATAAACCCTCATTACTAAACTTAAAAAAACAGTTCAGCTCAACATCAGATGGCCACATATGTTCCACCCAGATCAGTTGAGATGTGTTTAGGTCAAAATGTATCTTGTTTATGAACTGGAGCTAAGGCTAATGCCAGTAACACTGGACCCTCAAACCACAGCCAGTTCTTCATTAAGGTGAATTAGACTTGTGGACATGGCTTAGGACACGGTATGACTTACTGCGAGCTGTAAAAAGGAACTGAACATTCAGACGAAACCAGGGCTGCTGTTCACAAAGCTGGACTGATCTGGGATCAAATTCTTCCGTATTTATGACATCACAGGAACTGGCTCTAGATCAGTGCTCCTGCTCCTGAGGTGCTTTGTAAAATAAAAAAACACACTGAAGATGTAAATATTGCTGTTTTTGAGGTAAAAATTGCTGTATTGAAAACTGATCAAAGTTAAACTGGTTAAAAGTTAATCTGGGCTTGATTTCTCTCTGAAGTTCAGAGCTGAGTTCCACCACCTGACCTGAAGATTAAACAGGCTGTCGGTTTGGCATGAACCCCTGAACCTTCACCAGCACAATAATGGTCCCTCACTCACCATGGAGCAGAACCAGAGAGAGAGAGAGAACTGGGAAGGGAAAAAAGGAGAGAGAAGAAGAGAAAGGGAGGGTGAAAGAGAGGTTGAAAGTGAAAAGAAGAAAAAGTGAAAAGGTGAGAGAGAGAGACAGAGAGAGACAGAGATGTGGCGAGGGAGAGAGAGAAGATGAAAGTGAGAATGGTAGACTGAGAGAAAGAGATGAGAGAGTGAGAGAGAGAGAGAGAGAGGGAGAGAGGGAAGGAGAGAGGGAGAGAGAGAGAGAGGGAGAGAGGGAAGGAGAGAGGGAGAGAGAGAGAGAGGGAGAGAGAGAGAGAGAGAAAGATAGAAAGAGAGAGAGAGAGAAAGAGAGAGAAAAAGAGTTCTCCGTTTTCTCCTCTCCTCTCCTCCAGTTCTCCTTTCTTCTCCTCTATCCTCCCTTCTTCCATCCTTCTCTCCCACTCTCTCCTGCCTCCTCTTCACTCTTCCTCTCGCCTAATTTGTTCCCCTACTCTGTCTCTCTCCTCTCTTTTCTTCTCTCCTCTTCTCCCCTCGTCCACCCTTCTTTCTCGCCATTTCTCCTTCTCTCTCCTCCATCCTTCTCCCCTCTCCTCCCCAGGTGTGTGTGAGGAGGAATGTGCAGGTTCAGGCCTGAGCAGGCAAAAGCGCTTATTTGTTCATTCTCACGCATGTGTGTGCGCGCGTGCGCGCACGTGTGTGTGTGTGTGTGTGTGTGTGTGTGTGTGTGTGTGTGTGTGTGTGTGTGTGCGTGTGTTTGTGTGTGTGTGTG
>JBBPDC010000019.1:18475248-18501964 GCA_037974485.1 Hemigrammopetersius urotaenia
TGTGTGTGTGTGTGTGTGTGTGTGTGTGTGTGTGTGTGTGTGTGTGTGTGTGTGTGTGTGTGTGTGTGTGTTAACAGTTCTCCTGTGTGTCCTCTCCAGGTGTGTTTGTAACAAAAGGGGACATCGGTGTGAGCACCATCGTGGGCTCTGCCGTCTACAACCTGCTGGGCATCTGCGCTGCCTGCGGACTATTAACCTCAGTGGTGAGTGTCTACACACACCCTTTCTCTCACACACAGACTCAGACACACACACAAACATGCATACACAATCACAAACATATACACACTCAAACACATGCCCTCACACACTCATAAACACATTCACGAACACATGCACACACACGCTGAACAGTTACAACTGCTGGATTAGCGGATCAGGGTGTGGAGTGTGTTTGTGTTCAGTGCTGCGTGTTTGGCATGCCTGTGTGTTTGTGCTTTAAAAACACTTTTAGACCATTGGAATAAACAATTTCTTGAATAAATTATTTTTATTGATTGAACTGGCATAAGTTAATGAATGAGTGTGTGTGTGTGTGTGTGTGTGTGTGTGTGTGTGTGTGTTTGTGTGTTATTTCTTCTTCCCCATTTTCACACACACAAAAAAAATCCCCTTAGTCTTATCCCCATGCCTTCCTTACATTTGTCTTAACTTCTGCTAAGTATAGTTTACAGGTTTGAAGAACAGATGTGGATGACTTGTGCACTGACTGGGCTTAATTCTGTAAATGTAGACGTAAAATGTAAATGTGTGTGTGTGTGTGTGTGTGTGTGTGTGTGTGTGTGGTGTTCTCCTCTATGATTTTGCCAGTGTATTGTTTTGCATGTGGATGACTGATTAAACTGATTAAATATTAATTAAATATTTGTGTTCAGGTGAGTCGTCTGACCTGTTGGCCGTTATTCAGGGACTGTGTTGCGTACGCAATTAGTGTAGCTGCAGTGATCGCCATCATCTCTGATAATCAGGTGTACTGGTGAGTGCATGTTTTCCATGTATACAGTACTGTGCAAAAGTCTTGACACCTTCATTTGTTTTTCATATTCTGCTTTCAGTGATCCAGACTTTCTTGTATTTTTAATGTAGTCTTGAGGAACCGTTCTCCAGGTTTCCTGAAGGACTTTCAAAGACTCTCATTTTTAGTCCAGTCCCTGAACCTGATCAGTTTCAGAAGAGAGAGATAGGGGAGGGAGGGAGAGAAGAAAAATGCGACCGCCTTCGTCGAGAGCTGAGAGCTGCCTTTATAAAAAAATGAGAAGTGTGTGTGTGTGTCTGTAGGTATGATGCAGCCTGTCTATTGCTGGTTTATGGTGTCTACGTCGTGGTTCTGTGTTTTGACCTGCGGATCAGTGAGTACATGATGCGGCGGTTCAGTCCGTGCTGTATGTGTCTGAGTAAGGGCGGGGACGAGCGCTCTGAACAGCAGCCTCTGATTGGCTGGAATAACGAGTCCAGCTTGCGGGCCCCACCCCGCTCCCGCACTGA
This sequence comes from Hemigrammopetersius urotaenia, assembly GCA_037974485.1. Classification (NCBI taxonomy): domain Eukaryota; kingdom Metazoa; phylum Chordata; class Actinopteri; order Characiformes; family Alestidae; genus Hemigrammopetersius; species Hemigrammopetersius urotaenia. The sequence continues at coordinate 18,476,734 of JBBPDC010000019.1, forward strand.
CAGCGGAATCTTCCAGGACGACTCGGGATATTCACACCTGTCCCTCAGCCTGCACGGCCTCAACGAACTCCCGGAAGGTATTCCAGATACCACCACTGAGTACACGCTTATTTATTAGCCAGGATAAAATGCTCAATTTTTTTTCTAAAACTTGTTGTTTTTAGTGTCTGGTGAGTTCTCTCTGGCTTTGATCTCATCAACTAATTAGCCTCTGGAGGAGGGAAAACACAAAATCTCTGCAAAGCTTTGGCCTGGGCAGAAACAAGTTGGCTAGTAGTGGTTAGACGTCCATGTGGACGAGGCCTTACTGTCACCCGGCATACTTCGCAGATTATATTTTTCTGCTCAATATCCGACCCAAACCAGGTCTATATGACCGATGTCACACCGGTTTTCTTTACGAACATCTCCTCCTCCCCCATGTAAGCTCCATGTTTGTTATTGCTGCCATGGATAGCGCATGGCGTAGGTCTAGGGGTGAGCAGTATAACCAATATACTGTAGAAACGATATGAAGTTGGCCAACAGTAGAGATTTTGACTATGGATAGCACATGTTGGATAGCGCATGTTGAACCTGGATAGCGCTAGTGGTGCAACGGATCACTGTTAATCCGGGATCCGAACCGATCCCTCTCCACGGTTCGGCACGCATGTGAGCCGAAGATCCGAAAGAAAAATAAAAGCTCCAGAGACGCACGCTCCGGAAAAGTCACGAACGAGAGAGACAGAGATACAGAGGGAGAGAGAGAGAGAGAGAGAGACGCGCGCTCCGGAAAAGTCACGAAGGAGTCCGGATCCGCGTAAAACTGGGGGTTTACTGTAATTATGCCCTATATTGTCCTTATATAATTGCGTGGAATGAGTCTTGAGTTGAATGTTTTTAATGGGCAAAAATACTTAAATAAATGGAAAGTTTAATTTGTCTTGTCTTTTTTTCTTTTCTTTTTTTTGCTGATCCGAAAAGTGATCCGATCCCGAACCGTGACTTTTTTGATCCGGTGCACCACTAGAGAGCGCATGTTGATGATGCCATCAAGCTACGCCATGCGCTATCCAGGTTCAACATGCGTTGTTCAACATGCGTTATCTAACATGCGCTATCCAACATGCGCTATCCAACCTGCGCTATCCAACCTGCGCTATCCAACATGCGCTATCCAACCTGCGCTATCCAACATGCGCTATCCAACATGCGCTATCCAACATGCGCTATCCAACATGCGCTATCCAACCTGCGCTATCCAACCTGCGCTATCCAACCTGCGCTATCCAACATGCGCTATCCAACATGCGCTATCTATATTCAAAATCTCTACTGTTGGCCAAACTCATATCGTTTCTACAGTATATCGGTTATACCGCTCACCCCTAGACCTAGTGTTTATTATGTGCAATATCAAAACATATGTCACTATAATGTTTGAGTAATTTGATTTATTTATCTGTAGTATTTATATCCTTCTATCTTACTAACCACAGCTTTTTTGTGTATATAGCACAGTATTTTAAACTTTATATTTTATAACAGTCTTGTCTGTGTGTCTGTGCAGTCATAATATATTTCATCCAACTTTCTGATTCCGATTCGGAAATATTTGTGCATTGATTTTGAATTGTGTCAGATTAATCAACGCATTAGAGACTTCATCATGTTTCCTTGCGAGGTCGCCTCTATTACTGGCCACTGCTATTTGGTGTGTGTGTGTGTTTTAGAGCATAAGAGTGTGTTCAGCATGCCGGAGAATGACCTGAAGCGGATCCTGTGGGTTCTTTCTCTGCCCGCGATCGTCCTGCTGTACTTGACCATACCAGACTGCAGGAGGCGCTACTGGAGGAAATGCTACATGATAACGTTCTTCATGTCCGCTGTCTGGATCTCCGCCTTCACCTACATCCTCGTCTGGATGGTCACTGTCGTCGGTAAATGATGGTTCTTTGACTAAATAGACTCTCTTTTACGGTTTCTGCATGATTGAAGCAGGTCAGCGTAGCTAAAGACAGCAGATGTCCTCAAGCCTGAACTCTGTCCAGACTTCAGTCGTACAGGGTCTTAAACCGCATAAGCATGTGTGTTAGAGATTACTCATCGGAGCTGGAGGCGAGTGTGTGATTTAGGCACTAGTTCTAACTGATGCTAACAAGCTTCCATCACTCTTTATCAGATCGACAAAACCTGGGGTTATTAACATGAATTCTCAGCACAGCTATCACAATTACACTAACAGGCAAAAGTTACTCACTTAATATTTACTAATAATACACTCAAGTCCTCTTTCCTAACAAATACATTTACAGTTCACTATTTGAGTACCTTTATTAGTCAGAAATTCATTTTAATCATTACTCACCTACAAAAAGCCACACAGCTTTAGATATTTAATGAACTATTAAGCGCTGAAACAGGTAACGAGTGCGTTTAAAGTTAAAGAACAGTCTAGAATTTCACCACACAACCAGTTAATAGGAGTCAAACATGCACTGTTACTTGTTTTATTTGATGTTTTTTTATTTATAGTTCACTTACCAACTTTCCAGCGTTTAACAAGAATAAGCAAATGAAATAAATGGACCTGTGGTGTGCAAATGATCTAAACTAGCTGAGCGACAACTGGGTAAACTGTATATTCCACTGTTCCTCCAGTGCTAGACTCGAGTGCTACCAGTTTAATCCCATCTTATTTTCCGGATGGTGGGACTGATTAAAGTCTGACCCCACTGTAAAAGGTTTGTGCATGTCCATGCTGGTTATATCAGCCTCATGCTGCCCTTATTGTTGGATGCACTTACCCCATAGAATGCACCCAAATGGTGAACATTTAAATTTGCATAAATGGTGTAAATGTATTTGAATAGATTACTGAGGTTATCTTTACTATATATTTAGGCAGTAACATACAAATGTAGAAAATATCAAAGGTTTGACTGATAGTGAATACTGTTCTGTGGTTCTCCTGGGTTTTGTTTTGAACACTGTAGAGGTTTATATTATGAAACTGGATTTACGCTGTTGCGTTAGCTGTAAGCTGCCTCACTGGCTAGCAAATCAACTTTAAATCTGACAGAAGTAAATCAAGATGATGGACAGAATCCAAGAAACATTAGACCGTCGCCGTTCAGCCAAATTATTATTCCTGCTGTGATTATTCTCGCTGCACCTCTTTCATTTTGCTTCTTTCTTCAATTTACGTTGTTAGCCTGGCAGCCTGCCTGACATTTAATCATGTAAATCCTGCAGATTAATCCAGAAGTTGGTTTATAATGACGTCCACAGTGGGTCCATTGTGAGCCCTGTGTGTACAGATGGGCCTTCGAAGTGCAGTTAAAAGCTAATTAGGGTGCAGATGATACCAGAAGACCTCATCAGATGTGAGGGGTTTCTGAGAAATGCACACGGCCCGGATCACATGCTCTTTCGCCCCATTCCTGAGATGCCAGTGCCGCGTCCTGAGGGGTTCTGGAAGTCTGGGGGCCGGGGATTATGGGCCGCCGGACTCTGGAGGGTCATGTGATTCCAGCGGGAGGATAAGAGGATTATTATCTGGGGAGAGAGCGTGAAAACTCACATGAGCGAGGGCCGTGTGGAAAAGGGAAAAGCACTGGGCAGGTACTGGGGAGGAACTAACCCCCAGACCAGAGTGTGTGTGTGCGTGTGTCTTCTGGGCATGTTACTCTGAGAACATTTTGTAACACGAGTCATCAGTCTTCCATGAGTGCAGCCACATGGGGGTCTGCTGGCTCCCAAACAATACTGTACACACACACACACACACACACACACACACACTTACTTTAGAGAAACATCAGGTTTACCCAGAGGGTGCCCTTTACTTTAAATGTTAAGGCCATTCATCATAATCATAATAATAATAGTATAATTCAGTTCATTTAAAAGGGTGTTCCTCCCTCTCCCCTATCTCTCAGGATAACAGTTCTCTCTCTCTGGGTGGGTAGGGTGGTCCTCCCTCTCCCCATCACTCTGTATAACTGTCCTCTCTCTCTCTGGGTGGGTAGGGTGGTCCTCCCTCTCCCCATCACTCTGTATAATTGTCCTCTCTCTCTCTGGGTGGGTAAGGTGATCCTCCCTCTCCCCCATCACCCAGTATAACTGTCCTCTCTCTCTCTCTGGGTGGGTAGGGTGGTCCTCCCTCTCCATCCCTCACTTAATATAAACACCAAAGTTTGGGTGACGAAGTGAAAAATCGATTGTATGTATACATGCAGTGTCTTTCATTGTGTGTGTGTGTGTCCAGGAGAGACGATGGGGATTCCGGACACAATCATGGGTCTCACTCTGCTGGCTGCCGGAACCAGCATCCCTGACACCGTGGCCAGCGTGTTGGTGGCGCGAGAGGGTAAAACACACAAAAACACAGTTCATACCCACATCACCCGTGTATTATACAATACCAGTAATGAATCAAAAATACATTTTCTGGTTAATAAAGGAATTCAAATGGTGAACATGCTGTAATTGTATTTGTTACCAAAGAATACTGAGTGTGTTTTTAGTTGAGTATCTTGCAAATGTAGAAAAAAATCAGTGTGTGCTAATACTTTTGACTGTAGTGTGCATCCGTATTTCTTTTAGATCTGTCTCTGTGATGCAGCCTATTATCCTTAACATACAGTTATTAACTGCGCTTGGAATTAAACCTACTCACCATTTCAGATGTTTTTTTTTTTTACCTTTTTGAAAATGTCTGGTAACCTTCACAGCATGCCATATCATCATCAGTGGAACAATGGAAATGGTCCAAAAAGTCCAAAATTGAAATCTAAAATGAAAGCTGATATGGTCTTGACCTTCTCCTGGAAACTTGCTTCTTTTTGGAGATGTGAGGTTTTGATCAGTGCCATCTCTCTGTTCATACAATATGTAATGCCCACGGCAGAAAAAAAATAACTTAAAATCCACTTTAATGATGATCAGTGCAGTGATTAATGGTCTGTTTTGCATAATTATGCATATTTAAAATGCTCTCGGGTAGTAAGAAACAGATGGACGCATCTTTCCATGCATTTTAAACAGTATCAAAAATGTTCTACATTTGCCAGTTACTAAAAATACACTCAATATTCTTTGCTACCAATTAAATTCACAGTATGTTCATCATTTGAGTTCCTTTATTAGCCAGAAAATGCCAGATGTTTTATTAATTACTACTGAACAAGCAACCTAATAATGTGGATCACCAGACAAATCTTTAACAAGCTATTAAGTGAAGAAACATTGAACTAGTGCATTTAAAGTTAAAGGATGTCATACATGCACTGTTCAGATTCATTCATCTTATAAAAGAAACTTGTTTTATTTGACATATTTTCAGAATTGTATTCTCAATCGTTTTCCAATGTGTAACACGAAGAAACATATAAGTATATATGGAAGTGTAGAAGCCCCTTTAAGCCTAAAAGTAAATATGTACACAATATTATTATGATTACTGGTAATAATCAGTAGTACTGGACCTGCTGACTGATCAGAAGTGCGCTGTAGGTGAGGAGGTCTGAAGGTGAAGATGATCAGAGGTTTGTCCTCTCTCTGCAGGGAAAGGGGACATGGCCATGTCCAACATTGTGGGCTCCAATGTGTTCGACATGCTGTGTCTGGGACTGCCTTGGTTCATCAAGACAGCCTTTGTGGACACCTCGGGTCCGGTGGTGGTGAACAGCACTGGCATGGTCTTCATCACCTCCACCCTGCTCTTCTCCATCGTCTTCCTCTTTCTGGTTGTCCACATCAACGGTTGGAAGCTGGACTGGAAGCTGGGCATCGTTTGTCTCGTGTGCTACATCCTGTTCGCTACGCTGTCCATCCTCTACGAGCTCGGAATCATCGGGAACAACCCGATTCGGGCCTGCGGAGACTAATGGACCTCAGAGGAGACCACTGGCCCCAAATTACAATACCCACCCTTTTCCTCAGATGTATAGATCAGCCGAGACCTGTCCAGCTTGCTTCTTTAGCTTTAGCAATGAAGCTACAAGGCTAATATAGCTAACAAGTACAGCTGCAGTATATATTGCCTATTAACCTTGATCACAATATGAGCCTCTGGAATACTTCAATATGCAGTTGAGCCTCTAATCCATCACAGTGTTTCTGACAGGGCCACCAGGGCTAATCAAGGTCTTTATGAAATCCAACAGTAAAGTAAAATCCTATCTATAACTATTATATGTAGTTTTAAAGGACCCATAATCTACATTTTCACCAAGAAAATAGTTTCATAGTTCAATTTTTACAAAAAGGTAAAAGGTAACACAGGGCTGAAACTCTCCTTAGAACTTCAGCATGAAGTTGTAGGATGAATGACATGTATATAAATGTGTGACCTCACAAAAACTGATGTGAAAATGGGCTATTTTTGCAGTTTAGTTTCTGTAAAAAATAGTGAATGGGGAGTGACACAGTATTTAAAGACTTTAAGCCTCTTTAATTCTAGACAAGTGATGATAAGGGCTGTTTAATATCTTTACAAGAATCGCAGTCGCAATAAGTAGCAGTAAAATCACAATATTGATATTTAGTCTATCTTGTGCAGTTTTCCTTACAAGTAATGAAAGCCTATTAGCATTTCCAATTAGCATGGAGCAACTGCTTATTAGTACTTCCAGTTAAAAGGGTGCCTGCCCAAATCCCTACATACTTAAGTAACGTCTAATAGCCTTACATATGTGGTTTCTAATGCTGTGTGACTCGCTGTTGTCTACACTGTTGTGTACTAAGCGCAGATGAAATTATGGCTATTGCTGTGTTTAGCTATGCTAGTATACTTCAATCCATGGCTCTAGATAACAGTAAGTTGGGTAGTAGTAGCTTAGTGGGTAAAACACATGGTAATTGTGAACCTGATGACCAAAAAGTTGCCGGTTCAAACCACCTTGGGCAAGACACTTAACCTTCAGGTGGCCTGTCCCTACAACTAATGACTACGTTGTTCTGAATTAGGGCAATTGCCAAATGCACCCCTGAATCTGTGGGGGCAAAAATAAACTGGAAAAAAAAACAGTTTACTTAAGAACTGGTCTACATCGTTTTGGATAAGACCATCTGTCAAATGCCTTAACTGTAAATTGTACAGTCAGAAACCACATAAGCGAGTCTATTGCACTGAACAGTGTGGTGATTTAAGCAGGAACCCTGTTAAATACAGATGCTGATAACTCATTAGCCTCACAGCTAACCCTAAAGCTACAGAAGTTAACTCGAGTCTCGGCTGACCAGGTTGGGATTGGGGTGCAGTGGGGGACAGTGGAAGATGTGATTACAGTTCACTTGGGACAACTGACCTCATACCAGCCAAAGCGGCCTTTTACATACACACAAACGTGGACTAACCTCTGACCTCAAACTCTGCCTATGCATTTTAATACGTTTATAAAAAACGAAAGAGAGACAGTACAATGATCAAACCCACCAATAAGCATTTGATTCTGCCGAAGTTCGGGAGCATCACATGGACAAACTGCACACTGTGTTGTGGCACTAGAAATGGCAGTATTAATAATGGGAGACTGTAATGTTTAGTTATGATTACGTTTATTAATGACTATTTCAGACAGCAGTGCATGGCTGCCTGTTGTAACATAGCAAATTTATTTTATTTATTTTTGTTTTACATTGGTAGATACTGGGGGGACATTGTGTACACATCTGAATATTGCGATTTATGTGTCCTTCCATAATGTATTACAATTACAGCCTTGTGTGGGTCTCTAGCTGAACAGTCCCTCAGACAAGGTCCAGGTTCAGCATGGCTGGATGATTGCCTACAAGCTAAAGTTAGCTAATAAGCTAATATGTTGGTATTGCAGCTCACATTAATGGAAATAACGTATTTCAGAGAGGGTTTGTTTTGGTGCTGTTACATTTCACATTACTATTTAAAGAGAGTTGGGAGCTGCCTCGCTCACACTATAGGGACAGTCTGATTTGCAAGCCAGTGCCAATATCTGGTATTTGCCGATTTACAATATATGCCGATACAATAAAAAAAATGTATCTACCCAAATTACTAAAAATGTAATTATCACAAATAATATCACAAGTAAGCTAAACATTCACAATAAGTGCATCATCAAATAATTTGAAATATCAGCCAAATCTTAACATCTGTCCAATGCCAAAAATATTTTCCCCAAATTTCTGCTGATATGGACATGATTCTGATATTGATGCATCTCTATTAATTTCCACCCATACTGAGGCCTGTCCCAGCCTAATGCTGCCTCCTCCAGTCCTTCAGCCGCGTAGCACCGATTATCTGTCCAGCTGGTGAACGTCCACCCAAATCAGCATTTCAAGACACTGTCTGCTGCTGAACATGACGGCAATGGCTCTCGACAGTCCTCTCCATAAACCACAGAAAAAACAAAAGTATTTCACAAAGCAGGAATTCTGCAAGGACAGTCCTAGCTGAATGTGCCTTTTTCCTTATTTTGTTTAAAAACCAGTGTTCTTTTCTAATAAGACTTTAAAAAAAAATACAAACTATATCATGTTTGTCTTCCCATCCCTCATTTCCACACAGTTCTCAATTCTCTCTCCATCCCTTAAAATGGAAAAGCTCATTTTCATTACCATGCATAAGTCGGCAGATGAGCTCAGTTCTGATTGGCATCTCCTTTTATGGCTCATTTAAACAGTCATTTGGGCTGAAACACTCTCAACTTTGGCAGAATATGAGACCAAACTCCTCTAAACTAATATGTATGCGTTGACTATTGTGACGTTACAAAAATGCTCCTCAAAAGGTACTGCTGTGCATCTTCATTACTGGATGGGCCAGTAAGAGAACACCACATTCTGAAAGTTTTCTTTATTAATAGAATATAAAGGAGGAAATTCCTAGTTTTCCTACAATGTGGGTCATTAACAGGAACAGCATAACTGATGCACTGTCCTCATTTAACCTAGGAATGCGTAAAAATTCTGCTTTGTGAAACATCCCAGGCTTTTGGTTTCTGGTTCTTTGCAGCTGTCACATCAGCAGTTCTCTACAGATTTCTGTGCTTGCATTCAAAGAACCCAGTGTATCCTCAGGATTTAGGGGCAGCGGGTAGCCTAGTGGTTAGGGCATTCGTCCTGCGACCAGAAAGTCCAGGTTCGATTCCCAAGACCGCTAGACACCTCTGAGGTACCCTGAGCAAGGTACCATCCCCACACACTGCTCCCCGGGCGCTGTGTTCGTAGCTGCCCCCTGCTTCACTTGATGAATGGGTTAAATGCAGAGGAAGAATTTCGTGCTGTTCACACTGTGTGCTGTGGTGTGCTCACGTATGACAAATGGTCACTTTCCACTAGATTTTCCACTAGGAACCTGTCTGATGAAGTTTCCCCTTTGCTTTTATTTTTTCCTAACAAAATACAGAATTTCTGTTGTGGAAGTTTAGGCTCACGCAGTACTTCTTATGAACTGGACTGAGCTAGAGCAGGTCAGCACCGGTCTATAAGCCCAAAGGCTCCTTTTGGTGAGAAGGGGTACTAATTAGCACCAGCATCTCCACTGGCGTTCTTTTCAGCCTATTAAAGTCAGGGTTATGAGCACTTTATTATGAATATATTACATTGTTTTACATATTACAAGTTTATTACAAGTTTCCCAGAGGCAGATAAACCTGAGGTCCAATGTCTCCTGCCTTTTAAAAAGCGAGGAGGTATTTTCATAGAGCGTAAAGTCCCTTCGGGACAGGTTGGAGTCGTAAAGAAGCAAGCGAACAGCATTAGCACAACCGCTCATCATCTCTCACTTTACCGTCCAACACGCCACCTCATCACCAAGCTCTGAAGTTTTTTTTACAGCTTTAAACCAGATTCATTTCTACATAAAACACACATTTATGTTCAGCCTTTACCCTTGACCCAATAAAACCATCATTGTGTTCTGATTGAGACCACGCTCAGGACGAGGCAAGCTTAAAAATTAAAAAGTTTATTTTGTTTCTCATTCAAATTGGTGATCCACAAATTAAAAAGGGTTTACAAAAAAAAAAGTCTATAATATTACGGTATATAATATTACGCACAGACACTACTAGAATCTGATTATGATATTCTCTGTGCATGTATGTATGTATGTGAGAGAGAGAGAGAAAGACAGTCCAAAATTTTAGAAAAAGTGTTTTTAAAACAAAACAATGGTCTGAAAGAGGGATGGGGGGGGGGTCTAGATGGAGAGGGGTGTTGTGACTGAGCGCTTGTTTGTTTACGCATTGCGGTCGAGGCGCACGTCCACCTCTCTGCCGTTTATTTTGGTTCCGTTCATCAGGCGGCAGGCTTTCTCAGCGCTCTCCGGACAGTCGAACCGCACCGTCCCGCAGCCTTTAGATTTCCCGTTCTCCATCTTTATCTCTGCAAACATCACCTGACCTGAAATAAGGAAGAACACACATTTAAGTACAGTTCATATCAAAACCAAAAACTTTCTATATTTCCACTCATAGGGTTTCTATAGGTTTCAACAAGTTGAATTTAAGACCATTACACAATTGAAAGGTAGGACTTTTCTGCACATTAATGTTTTGGCAATACTGGAAACATGGTTCAGAACAGTTGGCCTGTGTTTTCATTGGTGTTAAATGACACTGTAAAATGCTGGGATTCTCTGCTTTTAATGTTGCCATTAATCCGAACTCCGTCTGGTTTCTCACCATTATCGAAGCTGTGGTGGAGTTGTGAGTGGCATTGGGGTTGTGTTTTCTGGAGCTCTTTAGCTGCTATTTTATGCTTTTCTGATTTCACAGACTCAAGTGTCTACACTAAACTTTTAGCGTCTTCTTGCACAATGTGCAGTGGGCATCAAATGAGCAGTTTTAAACTGGTTTTAGCCATTAACTGCTTCATTCTCAAGCCAGTATTTGCCAACTACCCATTGAAAAGTCAAATAAAAATACCTTAGAAAAAAAAAACTGCCATGTTACTTCAAATCACCAAGCTCAGTGTACAGATGAACTCAAAAGTGGGTTGTAAAGTTTATATCTGCTCTCTGTTCCACCTTGGTCTCTTTTGTAGTTTTACTAGTGTGCTGCTGCATCTGGACTGCATGAAATAAAAAAACTACATGGAACGGATACACACTGAGCAATCAGATAACTTTAGTTCGCACATGCGCACTCACCACAATGGCCGAACTTTTCCTTCAGCTTCTGCCACGTGAGATCATAGGAAAGCTGTGTGCAGAGCAACATAACATTTGTCTCATTACGCTCAAATAGTAAAAAAAAAAAAGTAAATAAAAATATAAACACTAAGAGCACTATTATGTTGCTGATTACTGCCAACACTTCATTTTAGACAGTCTCCAAAGATTTAAGAGAAAAGTCCACCCATACTTACATTTCTCACAAAGATCTGGCACCCTGCCTTAGACCCGCTCCCTCGGTCTGACATGCCACCGCCCATGTGACCTGAGCTGCCACCATACTGGCCAAAACTTCGTCCCATGTCCATGTTTCCGCCCATCCGGTCAAAACCTCCACTCATTCGGTCCATACCCATGTTCCCCATGCCTCCTACACACAAACACATACATCAACACTCACTACTCAACCATTAATGTGCTTTAGTGAGATTCTGCTTCATTCAATCAGTGCTGTTCACAGATGACCAACTAATCTCAATTGGAACATCGGTCTGTAATACTGTAAATGGGCTTTTAACCATTCAGTGTGACACCCCGGCCAATCACCTGTGCATTAATGTGTGCATGAATATAATGCGCCGCCAGTGAACGTGTTTCCATGTCTGGTGCAGTTATAATGTCTCCAGTTTGTTTGTACCTAGTCCGGCTCCCATGGGTCCCATTCCAGTGTTGCCCATCCCTCCTCCAAAACCTCCCATTCCACTTCCTGAGGAGAGAAATAAAAGCTTATAAATAGGATACATACTATGTCAAACAAAAATTCAACCGCCTTGATTTAAGATTCAATTATGTTTAATAAGTAGGTCCACATTTCTTGGTCAGAAAAAAAAACTACTACCATGTAAATAGTTCCTACTGTTGGTATTGTGAAAAAGTCTTGAGGCACCCCTTGTTTTTTCATATTTTGCTTCCAAAAATCCAGACTACTTTTAATGTGGTCTTGAACAATTCTCCAGCTTCCTGAAGGACTTTCAAAGACACGTTTTCAGTCCAGTCCCTGAACCTGACCAGTGTCAGAGGTGTTCTTTATTACACCAGTGACCTACATATGAATAGTTGCAGCAGAACAAAGCATCAAACTTGAGGCCTGAACGGGTGAAGAAACAGGCCAAAAATAAGACAGCTTGATAGGAATGAAACAGCACTTGTGCGCCAACAAGTTTATTCAGAGGAAACTATAAAGAAATGAGGGAGGCTTTTACACAATACCATACAATTGGACTTAAATATTTTTATGATTGTAGTCTGCTGACCCAGTCCTCCAAATGAGTCTCCAAATGGTCGGTTCATTCCCATGTCACTGCGGCCAAAGTCACGGTCCATTCCGCCCATACCTGCCCGATACATATCTACACACAAACACATTAAACAAGAAGGCACTTAGGGCTGTCCATGGTTTGGTAATACCGATACTGCAGAAGCCTGTAATATGCAAATGAGGCTATAACCAACCAGTGTTTACTGTTATTGCCCTAAACGATCACAACTTTAGATGAGCTTCTGCAAATTTTGATGAACCAGTTTATTCATGAGGAGAAAAGAGAGAAGGAGAAAAGGATGTGAAAAAGAGATGGGGTAAAGAGAAAGAAGAAGAAAAGGAAGATGAGAAGAAAAAGACATGAAGACAAAAAGGAAAAAAAAAAAGAAAAGGAGAAGATAAGGCGACGAAGAGAAGGAGACAAAGATTTACCTCCCATCCTGCCCATGCTCATGTCTCTGCCTCCGAATCCACCCATTGAACTCATTCCATCCATTCCTCCAAATCCACCACCCATTCCTACAACACACACACAAGTTCAGAGCAGCTGTCACCACAATGTGGAAAAAGCATTTTCTGTATTAACTGTTGGAGGCCAGCTCAGACTGTAGATCAGTAGTCTCTGAGCCTGGTCCTGGAGATCCACCTTCCTAAGAACTCTAGTTCCAGCTAAAATCTCCAATACTTGTTCAAGTTAAAGAACAAATATTGGAGCGTGTTAGACGCAGAAGCTTAGCAAGGCAGGAACGTGGATCTCCAGGAGGCTAGTGATCATGAATGTAGATCCTTTTCCAGTATGCAAATTAAAATACAGCTGTTGGCCGTTTATTACTGCGCAATACACCCACCTCCCATTCTGTTCATGCCTCCATAGCCACCTCCATCCATTCCTGAGGAGATAAGAAAAACAATTCGTTTTGTGAAGTTCATTACGTTCTTAAACGCTTGACGAAGAAAAAACAGTAACACTTCAAAGACAGTGGCATTTCTGATTTTAGCTGCACCAGGTCGTGAGTAGAGTCCGCCTTTAACTAAGATTTGCCGCATAAGATGCAGGAGGTCTAACCGGACGAGGGGTAAAGAGTACTAGGGTAAGTCAGTTACATATTGAGCAATAATCCAGTCGAGTTGGCACCGGTGAGGACAGGACTCTCTCCTGTCACAACAATGAGCTTCTGTTTACTTTACAAGATACTCATAAGGACATCTACAGTCTTATCTTATCTCTCCATCACCCCCTCCTCCGCCTTTATCTCTGTGAGGCTCATCTTCTAGATTAAAAAGTAACACAGAATTGAAGACCAGCGCCGCTCCGGCTCCATACACAGCGCTTATGGAACAATTGGAAAAACGATATCACAGCCGACACTACCTGATAACGTTTAATAACGTTATGTTTGAGAAATTTTAAACGGCACATCAAAAAGATGTTGCACAACGCCAATCTGTTTGCTGGCTAAAGGCTAACTGAGACCAGCGTCAGGAGTGTAAGAATTAACTGGAAAGATCACAATAATTATGATAAGGATGAACACATGGAGCAAAGTAACCTCTTTAAATTTAATCAGAAATAAAACCACTTTTTAATGTCTATGTTCCACCACTGCAGTTCCTGATAGTTTTAATCTTGATCAGTTTATACGTCTCTAAAAGCCATAATTTATCCTTTATATTTTTAATTGATGTGTTAAGAACCAGACAAACTAGTCCAATGACTCTGTTCCTTTAGCTAAATTCAAAGCAGATACAGGTTTGTGTACTGACCTCCCATTGAGCCCATTCCTCCTCCACTCAGACGGTTGGTGCTGATTGGCTGACCGCCGGGACCCAAGCCCATCCCAATGCCCCCCAGACCCCCTGCAAACAAACAAAACGCAAACAAATAAACCCTTTTGTACATCAGGTGGCTGTACATCGGGAACAAACAACTTTATCCAGAGCAGTTGAATTCTCAATTTATTCAAATGGCAATTGCCTGCAGCACTTTCAGCAATACTGATAAACCCAGAGGTTGCAAAAGTTAGCTGATCAATAACACTCTAAAGCTCAGTCCATTCATTCAAGTACAGAAACCACCAAAAAATCATCTAGAGATCAATCAAACCCTAAAAATAGAGAGGGCACTGAAGGTGATAAGATCTAAGTCAGACGCCTCCAACCCAAAAAAAAGGAGCCGCGATAATTTCACATAACTTATACTTTACATTAATACTATTTTTTTAAAACTAGTTCAACATTAATTGTAACAGACAAGTATTTTATATTTAATTTATATAATAGTTATTATATACTACAATAACAAAAGATAAAATGGGAAATGGAGAGACATGAGGATAAAAAAATAAAAGCCCAAAAAAGGCTGCGACTTCTCTTACGGGGTAACTGGGACTGTTTATCAGCCGCACGGAAATCCTCCCCTGGCACAGACTTTTCATCCTGAAAGAAAACACATCAAAAATATTTTTAAAAATTCACAGAACAAAAGGACTGCTCCTGTAACACGACTGAATAGTAGAATTACTCACCATTTTAACGTGCATCGGTCTGTCAAAAAGCATCTGCCCATTAAACATGGCTGTTTGTTACAGTTAAAGAAGAAACAATAAGCTCTCACACACGTGTGCAGACAGGTGAATCCACTACAGATCCAGTCAAAAGATTTAATTCTGGGGTCATTAACTAATATTTGTATTTTTATAGCTAATCAAAACTATCATACAAAATATCAACCTACTATTGACTCCTGAGAATGTGTAAATGTGTATTGTTACACTCTTGCAAGAGTCTTTCCTACTATATTAACAGCCCAGAACTGGAAGAGGCCTAAATAGCACTGGTCTCAAAATCTCCCATACAGTGTTTCAGGTTTAAATAGTGTGGTTCGGAGTGGGTTCCCCAGCTCCAGAACTGTTCACAGAGGAGGTGATGGGAACCAGAGATATGCCTCTAAAAGACAATTATTGAACTAGTTATGGTCATGACACCTTTGTTCTAATAGAGTTGTGAGAAGCTTGTGGTGCTAAATCTAAACCCATTCATGAGTCAGTCAGATTTAGCTCAAATTCACTGTTCTAGCAACATCTACATGCTATAAACACTGACAAGTACAGAGGTTTTATTCACCAACAGCTGTGAAGCTACACGTGTGAGACATGTGGTGATCTCACCTCACAACCAAACATTTATTTAGGTATTTCAGGGAAGAAACCCGTGAAACCAGCCCTTCATCTGCCACATTTGGCTTTGTCAAAGCTCTGATGCTTAGGATCAGTTTTCTTTCCCCTCAGTGATCAGAAGTAAAGTCTGCGAAGGATACAGATGGCCTGCACGGCCTCCAGCGGCTGCTCGAATGTGACGGTACCCATTCCCCTGCTCTTCCCGTCTTTATCCTCCTTAACATCCGCCCTCTTCACCATGCCGGCCATGCAGAACACTTCCTTCAGCTTCTTCCAGCCCACTTTAAAATCCAGCTAGACACAGAACACAGCACAGTCAACACACAAAAAGGAAACTCTTAGGAGGAAACTAAATCATGAGATTCGTGGAAGTTCTGTTGCATGAAGTGCATCAGAATTAGGGCATTTAAACACTGACAGCAGCAGACATGGAAACTAAAGGCACAAAGCAACAACCTCTACACTAGCTGAACAGCTATAAAAAGAAAAAGAATTAACTGCTGTTCCTTTGTCTTGACTCCCTTTCGTCACTGTAGCTGTTTTTTCTAAGACAGAAATGTTTGTATATTAGAGTATTATCTATAGTAGATAAGGCACTGAATAATCCACCGTTTACCACCTACTACTTTACTTACATAGAATCAAATTCATATAATAAGACAATACTTGCCCTCACTGGGGCACCTTGTACACAAACAAGGGCATGTAAATATTTCAATATTCTCAATATTCAGAATGAAATCTGAATCATTAATGAGACGCATGATTGATGTGCTGGACTGGGCTGTTGACCAACACTGATTCAACATTGTAATGTTGTTTATAAAACATCAAATATATCCCCCACGATACATACAGCCGTGCTGTGAGACAATATCCTGAAATTTCGATGCACTGTCTCACCCCAATTACCACTACATCCTAGAACCACAGCAGACCCATGTTTTAGGTGGTAAAAATGTTCAAATGAGAGCATGTGTGTGCCTAGTCCCTTGTTATTTCTTAATACTATTACATAGTGCTAAATTATTTTGGAAATATATAATTTACTACTTTCGTAACAAATATTTAAAATTCATATAACTAAATAAAATATAACTAAAGAGAACTAAATGAGAGAACACGGAAAGCATCATGGGATTGTGAAATGCGTAAGGCTTGAAAGTAGCCAGTTCGAGAGTGTTATTTTTCCTTGCTGCTGATTGGCTGCTGCAGTCCAAAATTTCTCCGGAGAGCGTCTCAAGTGTTCTTCTTGAAGCCCTGTATTTTCATTACTGTAAATTAAATGTATCCTGCAATTGTCGGGGGTTTACTGTATAACCTAATGTATAAAGTACAGCTATTTTGATCACACTTTATGTTGCTCACGTCTGTGTGCACGCCTGTGCTGTCATGGCAAAAACGGTCATTATGATTCTAGTACTCGAACTACAGTTCTACTAAATATGTCCAATTTCGTTTATACTTCAGTGTTTTGGCAACTTCGACATAACAGTGAAGCTACTTTGACCTGAAAGAGTGAGAGATGATGTTCTTACGTTGGCCACAAAAATGGTGGAGCCAAGGCGCCCGGCCTGGAGCGCACTGATAATGTCATGGGGTATGTTGGGGTTGTTGGCGATGGAGGGAGGCACGCTCATCCCAGTTGGTCCCACATCCTGCCCCCTGCCCCCAGAGTACATTCCTCCAGAGCGCTGGAGCACCCTCCGGGCATGCTCTCCATCAGGGTCCTGAAAAAAGACAGAACATTTAATCAGAAAAGCATTTAGTTAAATATTTTTGTCTAGAGACAACAGTGTCAAACAGCATAGAGAAACGTAAACACATAAAAGATGTGCAAGAAAAGAAACTCAGCAAATACAGTATTTCCTGACAAAAGAATGAACAAATAAATGGTAGCTGGTCTCTTTCAAGAAGAAAAAAAATATTAAATTCACAAAAAGGTGGTATATTTTAATTACTTGGTTTTGCTATTTCATATGACACTACTATATCTTTGGTTTTATATTTGATTACATTAACTTTTAAGTTGAAATTTTTAAGAAATATCTGAACTACAGCTGTTTAAAAATGAGCATTTTAACAGCAGTGTTCCCTTTAACACAGTGTTTGCAAACCAAATATTATTGAAACTTTGTTCATATAGCAGTATTTTAACAATAAAAGTGTGCAATACACTACTTTTTAATTATTTAACTTTGCGTATAACAATGCGAGTAATCATGACTGATCACAGAAAACCATGTGGTTACTCGCGTTTCCCAGCATTAACAGCGATGCAATTATATTTCATGTCTGCCACTACTAGGCATCATTTAAGCATTACAAGGAAGAAACATCTATCCAAGAGCAAAATCTGATTACTTATATGGATGTGTTGAGATGTCCCATACCTCTTTGATGTTTAGGGGTCTGCCGCTGAGGTCATGTTTATTCATGATCTCCAGAGCTTTCTTCACAAACTCCTCATCTTTGAATTCAACCACCCTAAAAGGGGGAACACAAGTGTTATCTTCTCCTGAAGGACAACGGGAAGAAGGAAATATGCAGAACGTGCTAGAAGTTTCTCATGGGTGTATTTTTTGTTCTTACGGTGAGGATAAACAGCATCCATATGCTGTTTTTTTTTTTTTTTTTTTTACAATGTGATCATATGTCAGAAATGTGTTCATCTGTACTCTTTAACTGCATTTTTACAAATTTACCACCGTTAAAATCTTGGCTCCATCCACACTCAGCACAATCATGTGGTGTCATTCTCCTGCATAATCCCATTAGAATATCTAAACATTTTCTTTGTGCCATTTGTGAGAATGTGGTCCTAAGTACCAACAGAGCAAGTTCTGAGGTTTTACAGGTTGACGCAGTTGTGAGGACCATTCCTAAAACATGCTTTCGTCCCCCAAAATCAGCTTCTCTCGATTTTCAGAACATCCATGACATGTAACAAGATAATTTCCTAGCATATTCTGAAGAACCTTCCAAAATAATTTCCTAATATTTCACTCACTGCCAAATTTAAGACTGATTTTGTACTAAATGATCTGTTTTTCCCCTAAATTGTTAAAAGCACCCATTGCTCTTAATTAATAAAGTGAGTAATAAGTGTGTAATAAAAATTTCAACAATGTAATTCTGTAATCCTCACTTCACATAGCAATAACCGTTTTAAATCCCATCATTCAAAGGCTGGATTTTTGATTTTTAAAGATATGAAGATGCAGTTTACTAATAATAAGATGTCAGAACTTGCTTCTTAACACAAACAAAAGCTGGACAGCAGTTGACTGAAGGTTGTGATATCACTGTTTCTTAGCAACAGGGATATGCAGCCTGAAAATCAAGTGTAGCATGAGTCTTTCCAGGAATTAAAAAAATGCAATGCTTTGCAAAAGTCCTGACCCCTTCATTTCTTCATATTTCGCTTCCAAAGAGAAAGACTTTCTACAGACAATCTATTTTTAATTCAGTCTACAGAATAATCATCCTGAAGGACAAAAACTCTTTCGGAACCAGCTGAAACTGGTGCAGCCCATTAGTAGAACATTTTTCATTTAGTCTACACAACATGCCAAAGATAAGACAGGCAGAAAACAGTATTTTTGCACATTCAAAGTAAAGCATGAGGAACTGACTGGGCTCAAGACTTTAACAGTACAGTAAAAAAAATAAATCAAAGGATTGTGCAATAGAAATCTCCTTCCCAGGTATTCACTTACCCACATCCCTGTCAGCGGCGCAGGAGGAATTCACAGGCGGCCACGGAAGAGAATGAAGAGACCAATCAAATTAACAATCAAATGACAGAAATGAGTTGTTTGATATACTATTGGCCAAAAGGAGGGTAGAGTTTAATATTGTAACAGTGTGCTTTATTCAAGTGGGACACTTTATCTGCAATAACATTTATAGACTGCTAAAGAAAATTTTATATGAACATATTAAATAAACAAGGTCAAATGAGGACTCTTTATGCAGGGTGAATGTTAAAATTGTTTTGCTTTTACCTTCAATTTACAATATATAATCATTACTAGACAAATATGCCAAAACAAGTGGGCCAAATTAAGATTGAGAGTTTGTGTTCTTAATAGAGTAGGATAAAGAGCATTAATGAAGCACAGAGATGGACACGGTTTAAGAGGAGAAGCTGAAAGATGAGGCAAGTTATACAATATAACAGTACAGACTTTAACATACACATTCAGTCAAAGAGTCACTTTATCAAAATTGCCCAAAAATCTTAATAAAAACACCTTGACCGTCATCAGATAAATCATAATAGCTCCAGACTTGAAACCACAAGATTTACAGCCAAATAAACTGGAGTTTTCTTTAAACATTTGAAAAATAAGTTTTCCCACTAAACTGCAACAAACCATCCCATGGTCAAAAGGTCAACGTTCATCAGCAGTATCAGACTCTACCCACAAAAAAAATAATGAGCCTAAAATTCATTCACGGGTTGCATGTCCCCCGTACAACAGTATAAGAGAGTGAAACCGCGGAGGGCGTTTAAAGCCTCGCGCAGCACAGCAGAGTCGCCAGCACTTACCCTTGACTTTCCTTCAGCATCCTTAAAGAGCTCCACGTATGTAACCTCACCGACTACATGAGACATACAAAAGGGGAAAATACCAAAGAAACACAAACACAAGGCATTTAAAACACCGGTGGTGTCTTCACAGCAGGCCTGGATACAACACTACAGGTAAAAAGAGCCCAGTTAATCACCATCAGCCAAATCTCCGCCCACAACACTACCGTCCCGTCCCATACTGTAGGTTTACACAGACACCAGGCAGCTAAGCAACAACATTCGACTATGGAGGAGTTTCAGGGACAGGGACAGTTTTCAAAAGCACAGTACTGTTTTAAGGTGACCATCCACCTTTACCATCCTCCTAAAAATAACATTCCAGTATTGTAATGTAGGACACAAACAAATCACATCAATTTTCAAAATCGTCTTTGACACCTTACACCAGATTCGACAGTATAGAAGAGAGGCTCTGAGGTTACATGTTGGAGCTGATTACAAATACAAAAGCCAAAGAAAGGCATCTTTATCTGGGAAATAATTCCAACCCAAAGCTGGAGTTAAACTCCTCCCAGGAGGAAAGAAGAAACCCTGTCCATGTTTGTGTCACTCAGCTGCAGCTCATCTGCCTAATCCTCTACATTTCACTTCAGAAAAGCCCCCGTTAGGTGGCCGATAGGAGGGAATAGGAGCGAACATGTGGCGCAAAGCTCTGCAACCGTTACCTTTCTCGCGCATTAGATCTTTAATTGCCTGCCACTTCATATCATAAGGGATATTGCTAATGAACACGCGGTTTCGGTGGCTCGACTTCTTGTCCCCGGATCCCCCATGACGCTCCTTGTATGGGTGGTAGCGGTTGGACTTCCGGCCTGAAGACTTTTCCCTGTCCTTCCCATCAGAATTCTCCTTTGAGGTCTCCTCCGACTCACTGGAACAAAGAACAGTAGACATTTATTAATGCATTTGTTAGCTTAAGCATATCCAATAGTTCACAAGCCTGTGGAGTCAATTATCAGTAATAGCTCAGTATCAGGGAGCACTGGGCATCGATTCAGTATGGATAAAACAGTCATTGTCTTTCATGTCTTTATGTTCTATCTGTGAAGAGGGTGTTCAAGTAAGAATTTCATTGTACACTGTACTCTGTACATATGACAAACTTCAACTTCATTAGGCACATTATCACAATACACGACACATATGATATTTTGGTTTTCCAAGGTTTATATAAAACCAATGACATGCATACAAAGAATTCTTTAGTCTGCCAGCTTTACAGAGGTTACACATTAACTTCTATACCTTTATCTTCAAAAGCAAAACACTGTCAGGTTGAAGTATTTATTGACGTACATCCCTGAGGTGAACTTATAATTAATGTCGATCACAAGTTTACATTCTATTATGAAGAGTACAGATCAATTACTCCTTTGCTGATTGTCATTTCTGGGCATTACTGGGCTAAACCACAAATGTATTTTCTCCTCTGGAAACAGAGTGGAAGATAAGAGAAATTCTGTTAAATTAATCATTAGGGAAATGTTTAATTCATAAACAAATTCATCAAGCCAACTACTGTCTATTGTTTAGGAGAAATGGCACTACATTATAAATCTCAAATTTGCGAGGAAGAAAACAGCTGAATACTACTGACTCATATGTATTGTTTGTTTATTTTATTCATTCATTTATCCCTCTCTTTAAAAAGGCTATCATGCATGCTCTGTTTGCTACAGCTTTATCATGTGCCACTTACCATATATTACCGTAAAAGCTCTTCACCAATTAAATACAAAAAATTGTTTTTTTGGTAAACAAGTTTATAAAGAACCGACTGAACTGTTCCTACTTTGTTATCTACAGCCTGCCAACTGTTCTGCAGTGATTAATCTGCAGCAGAGTACAGATTTAGAGAGCATCTTTGTTTTTAATTCATCTAATCCAAGAAAGTCCCATTTTTAACTGTTAAAGGTGCTGATGAATCATGTTATGAATGATGTAGCCAGAATAAAGAGATATACTAAAATGTGTTGATTGTAACATCACAAAAACTGTGGTTCTTTTTGTCTCTTATTTTCCATTTTTAACTGCATGGAAAGGGGGGGAATAAAACATGAAAATCTTATTCACAGACTTTCTAATTCCTAAAGGGTGATAATGTGGGCCCTTTACTATCTTGAAAGGTACCATCACAAGATGTAGCAGTAAAATTGCAACAATCTTCCACCCATATCGTGCATCTCTAGTAAAAAGTGATCTACAAATAAAATGTAATTGAATGTGGTTCTCTACTTGTAAAACCTGTTTCATAGTATATGCTTCTTTGTACCAAAACCGCCCTACTACTGTTAAGTCATCTTTGTTTCAAGTGAATATCTTAGACTTTAATTCACATTTTTATTATGGATAAGTTGTACTATTTCTTTTCTTAATATATTCCTAGTCTGAGTATATTTTATTATATATTCAGGTATTTTATTCTGTATTGTTCTGTCTCGTGAGTGTGCAGTCGTGATGTGAACAATTTCCTTCGGGATAAATAAAGTTCTCTGATTCTGATTTCTCCCTAAGAGCAAACAAAGAACGGTGCTATCAATGAGCTAAATGAGCTATTAAAACCTCAACAAAGGTAGCACGGTTCACATTTACACCTAAAAAACGGTTTATATTGAAAAGACCATTTTTAACTGAACATGAGTTTTACTCATTTATAATTTAAGCTAAATCCGACCTGCCCTTTCAGCTACTTTACATTAGCATGCAGGCTAACACCGCGGCAATGCGAAGAATGAACTTTACTAAATTGACTAAACCTATAACACGGTTAAGCCCAATGAAGATAACACGTTTAACGTATTCACAACACAATACATATATTACTATGTACATTACGTAAGCCTATTTTAAACATTCGACGATTAATAAATCGGCTATTAGCCGCAATGCTAATTTTGCTAACCCGATTAAAAGCTACAGCAGTTATAGGCGCTCAGCTAAAACAGGTAATGACATAAAATGACTAGGATACATGTTACAAGACGTTATGTGTTTAAAAAGGGTGCGAAACTGGAGGTAAAACGGTGGTCTAAGTGTGTGTCGGATGAAGAGCCGGTTAGCATTAGCCGCTAATGTTAGCTCCAGGCCGTTCCTTAGCACGCAGGCTAATGGGGGAGAAAACGGATAAAATTAGTCGTTTTCTTTACGTTTTGACACCGTTGGTCCCCTCGGCCGGCGCGTCTTCCTCTACGTCTTCGTCTCCGTCTCCGTCTCCGTCCCTCTCGGGGTCCGGGGAGACACAGGGGGAATCCTCGGTCTTCAGCTCGCTTTGGAAGTCAGGGCTGTTCTCCATTATCTCGGGATCTCTGAGCTCTGAGCTGTGAGCAGCACCGGGCTTCTCTTTCCTCCGGCTCTCGAGAGAGGAGGAGCCGAGACCGCGAGATTTGGAGCGAAGCGTCAGATCCGATTCAGAATCAATTAGCATCGGGCCGTTCCGTGTGAACGATATAGAGCTTAAACGCAGCCGTATTGAACCAACTTCAATTAATCAACAATCTATGTGTGTTACTCAAATCAGCCGATTCCTATCACTCAAATAGCTGGTGGGCTAATGATTAGGGAGTTGCCCCTGCGATCAGAGGGTTGTGGCACCACTGAGGTACCATTGAGCAGGGTACTGGCACCACACACTGCTGCCCAGGCGCTGTTTTGCTGGCTGTCCACTGCTTCATTTGGTGAATTCAGAATTTACACCCAACTTTGTGCTTTTCACACTGCACTGCAGTGTGTTCACGTATGACAGATGGAAACTTAACACACACACACACACACTCCAGCACTGAAAAATGCATCAATAAAGATCAAATATAAAATAATGAAAGGTCTCAAGAATTTGGAGTGAGGGATGTGGCCCTTTAAAGACATCCATGCTGTTTATTGGACAGTGATGTTAACCTGCTTACAGTCACTCTGCGGAGTGGAGATTTGTTAGTGTGACTGACAGATTCGGGTTCTGAATGGGGAGCCCTCACCCGCCATGGAGCCACGAGGTCATTTAAATCACTGTGCAACAACCGTAAAGAAAAGAAAAGTCTGGCGGCACTTTGGTGATTAAATAATAATAATACTGTAATGTCGTCTCAGCATGGCGGAGACAGGCTGAACATCAGGCTGTGTGTGTGTGTGTGTGTGTGTGTGTGTGTGTGAGTGAGTGAGTCAATAAGCCCACCATTACAGCACTCTGAGCGTCCCGTTATGCTGTGCTGGGACACAGGCCAGACTGAACCCCCTTCAATTCATCAAGAAAGAGGGAGTGTGTGTGTGTGTGTGTGTATGTGTGTGAGTGAGTGTAGCTGATTCCTGTCACACAAACACACACACATACTCCATCACTGAACAACACACCATTAAAAACCCTTAATAGCACACTGTGTGTGTGTGTGTGTGTGTGTGTGTGTGTGTGTGTGTGTGTGTGTGTGTGTGTGTGTGTGTGTGTAAAGCAATGCGCCCAAATGATCAGCAAAAACGTGATTAATTGTTAGTTTTAGTCCTGGAGCTACGAGCCTAATGTCGCTAACAAGTAATGGGAGCTAGTAACCCACCAATTAGTATCACACATACACACACACACACACACACACACACACACACGCATGCACACACAAATAAGCAGCCAAGAGCAAAACCCATCCTCACTGTTAAATATTCAGAGAGTAAACAAAGAAACATTCTGAGAATAAACAAATATATACCCATGAAATAAATTAAAAACACATTCAGAAGATAAAAAAACAGGGAAGAGTGATAAAGTGATAAAGAGGAAATGCAGAGAGAAAAAGAAAGAAAAAAGAAATTATAATGAAAGTGAGAGGGACAGAGATAACAGGCATCAGGGAGAGAGCAAAAATATTTGACTGACTTTCACATCTCTTCACAGTGTGTGTGTGTGTGTGTGTGTGTGTGTGTGTGTGTGTGTATAAGTGTGGGTATGTAAAAGTGTGTGTGTATATGTGTAATTGTATGTGTGTGTGTATGTGTAAATGTGTGTGTGTGTGTGTGTGTGTGTGTGTGTGTGTGTGTGTGTGTGTGTGTGTGTGTGTGTGTGTGTGTGT
>JBBPDC010000019.1:18502064-18519614 GCA_037974485.1 Hemigrammopetersius urotaenia
AGACCTAAACTGCATTTCGTTGCCTTGTACTTGTACATGTGTAATGACAATAAAGTTGAATCTAATCTAATCTAATAAGATCCAAGGGGGAAATTGTAAATGTAAATGTAAATTCTGTACTGCTGCTGCCAGAGATGAGTCACAGCAGCCAATCAGCAGCAAGAAAATATAAATAACGTTCTCGGATTGGCTACTTTCAAACCTCTCGCGCTTTCATTGTGTTCTCTAGACAGTACCAAAACATGTATAATTATATTATATATGGAAATGTAGCTGAATTTACATTAGTACATCATAATTTTCTTAAAAATGTAGAACTAAAATGCATGAAAAATGCCATGAAGAAGGCAACATTTGAGGACACCGCGAATTCGCGGGGGGTTACTGTATATAGAATACAAACAGGACAAGGAGGATGCCACTGAGCTGAGTGCTGAATCTGCCGATATAAAGGGGGCAGCAGAGTGCGGTTCTGTCCAGACTGACAGAACGAGAAAGAACAAGAGAAGATAAGCAGAATCTGCAGGACCTGACCGGAGATCTGAGCTGACAGACCCTCAAACATGGGGGTCTGGAGACCTTAGAGAAGCTGTGTGTGTGGAAGTTTGATGCAGAGATCCTCCAGCTGTGAGATCTGGAACAGGAAGATGAGTGTGGTGAAGTCTGTGCGCTGCACTTTTTTGAGAAATCTCCTCACCATGACTGGATTCCAGAACCTGAGAAGAGCTCGCTGTTCTCGCCCCTCTCCCCCCGCTGGTGAGGTTAAACCATACCTCAAGTCTCCTGCTTATCACCTGCACTCTCAACTCTAGTGCTTCTGATTATTTTACTGAATATTTTTTGCACGACATAATAATGCAAATCTCCTTTTTATTAGACAGTACTAATAATAGCAAATAATAAATAATAGCAAAATACATTTACAAACAAATCTGGGCACATGGAAAATAAAGAGGCTTACATAAATAATAAATAAATAGAAAGAAAAAGAAAACAGAGCAGGCACTTTCATGTGTATGAAGATTAAAAGGTTTGAAATAAGATCTTGCCTTAAAATTGCTTGATTAATTAAAATCATACAGCAAAAAAGATGTTTAGAGATAAAAGTAAAAAGGCTACGAGTGGCGGTGAGCTTATTTTGTAGTCTCCGGTGCAGTGCATCATGGGTGATGAAGTTTTTTTTTCCTGTTGCTGATTTGGGTCTGACTGCGCTTAAAACTACAACTCCGTTGGTAGAACAGTATGTGTATTTATATGTGTGTGTGTGTGTGTAGATATATATATATAGTTATATTTAGCTGGACAGTACATATCACCATTTTCACAAAAAATAATGTACACAATCTGGTGGTCATTGAGCAGGTCTTTGGCCCGCTCCTGTTTTATTAGGGGTCCGATTAACTCATTCCATCCTCTGCATATTCCTCTCTCATACCAACTGCCACATCCATATACCTCTTACCAGGCCTTTATTTTCTCATCTTCCCTGCAACTGAGTCCTCATCATCCTTCTCCCATCATATACCGAATCACTCATCAGCACATGTACAAACCAACGCAACATTACCTCTCTGACTAAAAAAAATAAACTTATTTATAAACTGTTCCCTGATCCTGTCCACTCTCGTCCCTCCCAGTGTAAATCTTAACATCTTCAACTCCACCTCTAGCGCCGCTTCATTGTTTCTAGGTCCAATCACAGAATGAAGTGGGGGCGTGACTTGTTTGGCGCGAAGCTTAAAACGTGTTACGCGGGAAACCGGCTCAAAAGCAGCGTGCAGAGCCTTTCAGGAGTCTGACGGGACGCTTTGTGTAATTTTTAATTCTCTAAAGACTGATTAAGTCTTTAGTTTTTAATATTTAGACGTGTCCCCGCTGCTCTCCTCCAGGTGTCATGCCGTGCTCTGACGGGACCGAGGCCGCCGCTGTGTCTCCGGCGAAACGGAGCCGGACTGCGGGGACCGTGCTGCGGTTCGCTAAGCTCTCCGAGAACGCCACGACCCCAACCAGGGGCTCTAACAAGGCGGCGGGCTTCGACCTGTACAGGTACGCACAACCAATTCCTGTTCTGTTCAGATTTACTAACATCATCTGTACTTGTACTTTGTTTGACCAGAAGTGTAAGCCTCCAGGTTATATTTGAATGAGAAATTGCTACCCAGCTTTATGTATCAGGTACTTTTTCTTTGTTGGTGACCTACATAGAGATAAAAACATGCATGTAATACATCCCCCATAGCGGGAAATATCGAAGCTCTGGAGCAAAAATGTTTCCCGCCCCCACGTCATGTGACCTACACAGTATGGACAAAAGTGTGCACAAATTCTCACAGAAAATCTAAAAACTTGTGGAAAGCCTTGCAAGATGAGTGATCGCTGCAAGGGGAACCAACTCCATATTAGTCTAAGTATTTAAATGCAATGTACCAACATTTTTATTCATACGGCGTCTCAGTGGCTCTCACACTTCTATTATTTTTCAGTAATGGCTCAAACGCTGAGAAAGTTGTCTTTCCCATTTTGTAAAACTGTGTTACAACGTCCTTATCACCCTAAAGAAAGGTGTGAAGTGTTTTATAAACAGAAATTGCCTGTTGTCAAACTGAACCCAAAAAATGTGTACAGCCACTGAAAACGCATGTTCATTGTGTTTATGCCGTTTGTCAATGTTAAGTTACAGACTTTCAATATGAAGCAAAAAGACGATTATTGAAACGTTAATTGTTGAAGGGGGCAAATTAAAAGGAGATGATTAAATGGGACAAACAAAAAAAAAATGCCTGTACGCATTTTGTATGTCAGTGTTTTTTGGCTCCACGCTGTTTCATCTATAGGGCAACAAAAACAAAGTACAGACACAAACAGGTATAAAATTAAGGCTAACCAAATTTCTGAAGGTTTAAACTGCTGGACAAATTGACCGAGTTTATAGGATGTTGGTAAACTTGAACAGAGTCTGAGGGTTAAATCTCATGTGAAGACTTCAGTAGCTCTGACATGCCTGTTTGTGTTCAGTGCGTATGATTACTCCATCGGACCCATGGATAAAGCCATAGTGAAGACTGATATCCAGATTGCGGTGCCGCCAGGCTGCTACGGCCGAGTGGGTGAGCAGTGGTGTTCTCTCCTCTCAGTGTACCGGTTGTGCCTTCAGTAAACATTACATGCTTCATTCATTTTGTCTCTTGCAGCTCCTCGATCCGGCCTGGCTGCAAAACACTTCATAGACGTTGGCGGTATGTTAGTAGTGCTCTGTACAGCTTGTTGAAATTTTGTTCTGCCTTAAATGCTGTAGATCTTAGATCTTGCATGCTGAAACCTCTCATATCCTTGTTGGAGTTTTTCAACAAGGTTTAAAGGGAGAATCCTGTTTACCCCTACATGTATTTTAGTAGTAAACACCAGATGGTTGGAACTATGTATATATGAAGTGAAATGTTCCTGATGGGTTAAGTTGTACTCTTCTGTGGTTCTGTTCAGCTGGCGTTGTGGATGAGGACTACAGAGGAAATGTGGGCGTGGTTCTGTTTAATTTCAGCAAGGAGACGTTTGAAGGTAACCTGCTGTTTGACCCCCAGGACTGGTTGAGAAATGGGTTAGACTTTAAGTATCTGACTTTTTTTCCCCTCTTTTGCAGTGAGAAAAGGAGACCGTGTGGCTCAGCTGGTCTGTGAGCGAATCCTTTACCCGGATCTGGAGGAGCTGCAGGTAAATACTAATAATAGGAGGGCTGAACTGCTGTTTCGGAGGTGGGCATGTACTAAGTGACAACGGTTGCCGTGGTAACATCCCCAGTGACTCATTTTATTGATTGACAAATTGGAGACCCTTGCATAGTTTTTGACTTCAATTCACCAGAAAACCCCAAAACCCACCTGAACTTGTGATTGGTCACGCTGTCCAACACTGGTTAGAGGCACATTTTCATATTGCAACTTTCTGTGGTCAGTATTGCAGAAACCAATATTGCCATTACAGTAAACAAATGTGCAGCCCTGCATTAAGCCATTTTAAAGCCTGGCATTTGTTTCTTTTGCACCTGTACAGTCAAGCTGGGTGAAACATGACTTCAGACTCGTCTTGGGTCAAATTATTTCAACCACAACTTTTACTGAATAACCTTCAACTCGATCAATGTTTGGGCAGACATCTGCTTCACGTATAATCAGTAGCTTTAAGTGCGTCTACTGATTCCTGGTGGGTTAATCATTGATTCTGGAATGTTGGCAGATATTCTTAAAGTACTGGGTATCGGTGGGGCTGGTGGTGGTGGTACCTTTTGTTTGTAACTGTGAGCTGCTGGTTTGTTTTTCAGACTCTGGATGAGACCGAACGAGGCTCTGGAGGGTTTGGTTCCACCGGAAGGAGCTAAAGCTGCTTATATATTTTTAAATGTTTGTTTGAATAAAGATTGGTTTTATAGGAATGTTTTTGTGTTTCTAAACAATGACTTGTGAGCCAATAGTCTTCAGCCAGCAGATGTTGCTGTTCACTTGTTTTGCACTGATTACTTTTTTCCCCCCCTTAGTTCAGGGTGGTAATGTTATTGTGAAGATGATTTTACAAGCCATTTGAGTGTAAGACGAGCAGTGGCTTGAGCTGTCTATGTACTTTTTATAATAAAAAGCTTTCAGGCCCAATTTCTTCACTTTAGTTCAGTGTTTTTGGTCAGTCTGGGGTAAGCAAGTCTGCACAAACACATGAAAGAAAACTATAAATGAGTAATCTTAGTTCTTCCAAGTTAATTGCTTTAGTCACCACATTCATAAGAACTTCATGCTAGACTTGGGGGTGAAGTGATTTGTTAATGTCATTGCAAACTTTGAGTAAACCGTTAATTTAGCCTTCTGTTTAGGGTAGACGTGTATTAAAGTGCAGAGTGGTTAGAATATTCAAAAGTGTTTTAGGATCATGTTTGGAGATCAAATGGTGCAATATGGATTATCAAAATGTTTTTCATTTATTGGATACCAAGAAGAGCATAAAATGGTGCTTTAAAAACAAGGCAAAACTTCTGGACAAAGTTCTAGCACCCACGGTGAATCACCACTGAAAATTAATTGTTTAGTTAATGGGTCCACTGCAACCAACTTTATAAAGGAACAAAGATTTTTAAAAAGACTGAGCCAGGATGCATATGAACAACTGCACTGCAGCTATTTTGTTAATGAATGCGACTTCTGAAATGTCTGATAATGAGCTGAATCAGGTGCATGAAATAGAACACTGATATGTGCTGACAGAACTGAACCCACTGATGATCTCCAGAAATAAAGGACCCCTTAAAACCAAAAAATGTTTTATTGTGAATTTACAGCTAAACCCCTCACAGATGTGAACACCACAATCCAGTAATAAAATGGTGTCTTTTTGCTGTATTGTCGCCATGGCGACGGCACTGACTGTACTTGCGAGTGTGTGTTTTGTGGCCATGGGGGCCTCAGTGCAGTAGTCTGGAGTCACAGACGTTGCTGGTTTTTCCTTCGGAATGGTGAACGTACACAGTTAACACAAAAAGTAGTTGGTCATTATGTTGAGCACCATTTTGCGACCCTCTAGTCCAGGGTGTGTAACTAGTTTAGAAAAGACTCCCCAAGTTAAAAGTGGCATGGTTACAGTATACACACACAATGCACGTAGCAGAAGGCGTAAGTGATGGACAGGACAGGACAGAACGGCTGCTGAGCTAAACGCTGGTTCGCCTGCAAAAGGATGCAGCAGACGGGATGTCAGCGGAACAGTAATGAGCTCCTGCGCTGGTAAAGGATATTACAGTGCATTCATAAAAATCTAATGTTGACAACGTTACTAGCACCAGTAAATATGATTAAAACAACGGTAAGAAAGGTGGAGAGAGCGAAATTAACGAAGCAAAGTCCGTTAAGGCTTAATGGTGCCCTCCTGCAGTCTGCACATCTGAACGAGTGCAGAGCCGATCAGAATAAACCCTCTTCAATCAATAGCTTTCTGTTTGTCGCAAACGCTTACACAGTGGTCATTTCTCACTGAGAATGTTCCGTTTATCTTCAGTTCCTTTCTTTCCTCACTTTATGAGCACAATGGAATATTTACTATTATTTTTACCGGTTACTCTAATAGATTTGTATATGTGGAGAGATCTTTGGTCACAGCGGATGGAGTCCTCTCTGTGTCTTTGGTTTGAAGCGCCCTAGTGCAGGATTATCTGCAGTTTGACGCGTAGTGTGTCTCCCAGCTGTCCACTGAGGTAGTCTTTATCGTGTCTGTCCTCTAGAGCGGCCAGTTCTTTCTTGCGGTACAGAGGCGCACTGCTGATTTGTAAATAATGGGCCCCGGGAAGCAGGTGTTTACTCTTGTTTAAGTGCAGGTAGCTGACCCCGTCCCTCTCTGCCAGTTTGAACAGGCCCTCCTCATTGCCGAAGTCGATGGTGTAGCGGACGTGGTTGGTGAGTGTGGACAGGGCTGGGATGAACTCGATGATGTGGTCTTTGCTCTTCAGGCTGCTGATGTTCAGGTTAAAGTTGATGGTGTTGTCAGTATCCACACTGGCCAAGCTGACGGTCTCTTGATCAACCTGCTGAAACAGAGATGGCATAAAGTGTGGTTTAAAAACATAAGTGATTCACATTGAAAACTCTTAAGTCATCACCTGCTATAGTGTTTAAGAAAAATGTTAATACTTAAAATGCCCCAAACCCCAAATAGCATCAGTCAGCCTTCATTTTCAGCGGTTCATATCTCTAGTTTTAACACTGGAGCTACCAGAATAATGTAGCTAACAAGTAATGGAAGCCTATACAACATCAATTAGCACTGCGTTAACTGTGTATGTCTGATGTAACAGGTGTGTTTTCATTTTAATCAGTATTAAGAGCATTTTACTGTCAAAACACTAACTTCTCTGGCAGCAATTACAGAAAAACAAGCTGACTGTCCCACCTAAAGAGGTAACATGAGTTGAAATGTAATACCCAATGTGAACTAGAGTAACAGAGTACCTGACAAAGGTTGAGATGGCCCTGTAAGATGTTACCTGGCTGTCTGGCAGGAGATCCCCTGTAGTGTTGGTGCTCCGCTTCTTCCTGCCCTTCTTGGGGTAGCCATTGATTTTGCACTCGTAACAGGCCTCAGGGGACAGAGAATTTTCCTCTCCCTCTGATCCAGGACTAGCAACCGGGCTACTACTACCAAAACCCACTCCAGATACACAGTGTCTGCAACACACACAGACAAACACAAACTTTGATCACATCATGAATCCTAATTATTAATTTTAGCATTTAGGTGGTTGTCATGTAAACTACTTTTTGTAGGTTGAACAGCTGCCAGGTTGTGATTCTATGGTAAAGGAGAATGCTCTCGCTGGTAATTTGTCACAGTTCATTAGGTCAAGTAATACCAACAAGCTGACTGTTTCAGTTTTCGTATCTGCATGCTAACAGTTTAAGCTAACCACCATGAGTCAGCATGACAGTGCAGACAGTGCAGTAAGTCTGTCTTCCTTTAGCTTTACACACCTAGGCTGTTCATCACTTTTTTATTTATACTGTAGCATCATATAACCATTAAAACTCTTAACGTAGGTGGTCAAACATAAACGTTTAGGTTAGCGCTGCATACCTGTGGGAGGAGCAACATGCTTTAAGAACATGAGCATTTTTGGTTCTGTCTGAATCCACTATGTGTTTCTGCAATCAATAATTTACAGTTTTCCCTTACAACAAGATACTGTATCACTTATGTTACAAGAATATTCTAATTCAGATAGAATTAACTGTGATACAGATTTGAAAAAGACATCTGTGTGTCCATATGTGCGTGTGCATAGATGGGGGTGTGGCCTGGCATTCTAGGGGTATACTTCATTGACCTCAATTTGATTACGATTCTTTTAGAAAAATAATCATATACAATTTATAATGTGTATCACCAAACCTTAATCATAATAACTTGCATGTACTTGTGTCAACTGCATTTTCACGTTATTTTTATTATTTTTACCCCAATCCCCTACATCATGATTATGACCCAGTAGATCCCTGCTCTCACCCTTGTCCAGCCCTGAAATATCCAGGTGGGCAGCCACAGAGGTATCCCCCATCTGTGTTGGAGCAGCCATAGCTGCAAGGGGTTTGCATGGATGAACACTCATTTACGTCCTGACATCCGCCGGTTGCCTGCTCGAACGCGAAACCAGTTGGACACAGACAGCGGAAACTACCCAGAGTGTTATGGCAAGACGCGCCACCGCAAATCTGACTGTTCTGACACTCATTCTCATCTGTGAACAAACCAACACACGAAAGGTCATCAGAGCTGGTTTCCAATGACGGAAAATGCATGCAGAGTCCACACACTGTAAAAACACACTACATTCAAAACGTCTGTGCCAGCTATTCTCTGGCATGAATAGGAATATAAACAGATGTTCAGAATGGGTTTAGTCATTCTAGAGAAACTCAGAGTCAGACCTGTTCATAGTGGTGGTGAATGGGTCCAGACGCCTGCCCCTAAAAGCTCCCACTCAGAGGGTTATTCCATCAAATGGTAATGGTTGCCGACGTTTTTCTAACATAAAGCTAAAACCATTTGTGTTGAAGTGATACATGCAGGGCATCGTGAGGTGAAATGATCCTCAAATAAAACCGATTTTATTCAGTCTGTTCACTATTTTACCATCATTAACATCCATATAAACACTCAGAGACACATAGAGGGTCGATAGTGGATAAAACAGCTGTATTTGTGTTGGAGACGTTTGATTCCTTTCACCACCACTGTAGATTTTCTACAATGAACCGATTCTCACCAAGCAAACTCTGAATGACTTAGTTTACATCTCAATTACTGTGCCTTTCATTCACAGGCAGTCCTTCAGTATTACTTGTCTCTCTGGCAAAGTAGAAGACAGACAGTCTCACCTACACACTGGTTCCACTGGTAGTGCTGCAGGTAGCCTTGAGGGCAGTTGCACCTGTATCCCCCGATCAGGTTCTGACAGCCGTGCTGACACCGATGACTACCATCACACTCATCCATGTCTGCAGAGGGTTCACACACAGACACAAACACACACACACACACACAACACCGTATACACAAATACACACACATCAGTAAGAACACTAGTGAAGGGCACAGATGACTGATCTTAATCTTAAAAGCATGGAATGTATGTGTGTACATTCACTGACCTTCACAGTGCTGACCGTTCTGGTCAAGTGTGAACCCTCTCTGGCACTCACAGTTAAAGCTGCCTGGACTGTTCTGACACACTCCATTCGGACCACAAAGCCCAGGTTCTGTGGTACACTCATTGTTGTCTACATACACAGACACAATAAACAAAAGCTGTAAGCAGTGATATGGATGCAATCTGCAAGTTCACATTTCACGGTTAAGCAGCATTTAAAACAAACCTTAAACTTTCTATGGACACAAAGGAAAGTGAACCAACAACTAAATCAAAAACCTCACATCAAGATTTACTGTTACAAGGTTATAAACATGTAGTTAAATGTGACCCTAAATCACTTCTGAGTGTGCAGTCACTAGAAGATACCTGGATTCAAACTCCCCATGTGAGGCAACAGTGCTACCCGCTGTGTCCCCATGGGGCTGAATACTAGAATGAATTGTAAGCATCAGATGGAGACCCTGTGTCTGTGCATCACATTGCTTTGATGTGCTAGCTCAGCAAAACTAAAGCCATTTATCTTTAAACTGAACAAAAATAAAACACGGATGAGGTTGAGGATAAGTGGCTAAGATAATGGCTGTAACCAAGGATTCAAAATTGATGAAAGAAATACCAGGACTTAACAGGTTATGACATCGGGTACATCTAATGCGTGTCCAGTGTGGACATCCTGAATGTTTGTGTCCTGTTCGGACACCTGCTGTTTCAGACTGAACTAATGTTAAGCTGCCTTGCTGCTGAAAGTAAGGAGTTGTGTCTGTGTGTGTGTGTGTGTGTGTGTGTGTGTGTTTCTGTCTCAGCTGTGAGGGAATGAGGTCATACAGCAGTCACTTCTTAACATTGCAGTATCCATGGCAATGGGGCCTTTTTTAATTAATTCTGGCTGACGGCTAACTTCTGGGTTCCTGTAACAAGGGTTAGGCATGTCTCATTAGAGGGCTGGGGGTTTATATTTATTAATTAAGAGGAGAAGTGACCCCTGGGAAAGGTCATTACACAGAACATTACACAGCAGTGACCCTGTGTGTGTGTGTGAGTGATTTATTTGTCCTCTCAGAAAGGAATCTTCACACATTCTTTGAAGAAGTAAAAAACCAACACAGTACATTCCAAGTGGTAAGGATTGGAATCATCACTGTAAGCATGTCTTGGGTCATTTTTTCTGGTTAGGGATGAAGGCAAGCCCTGGACTTCACAGCATTCTGGCTGGAGATATTGATCCTAAATGTTCAAAAGAACGGTCTACATCTTTTTGGGATGGCTTTACACTAGATACTGGTACATCGTTGTGAGGATTTTATTTTGATTACATTTAGCCATGATAGCAGGTCAGGTACCGTGGTTCTGAATCACAGATTCCACTACAGCTCACCGCAAAGGCTCTGGATGGAGCTCCATCACTCCAGAGACTCCATAGCCCAATATTAAGGGGCTTAATTGCCTATGGGCACGATAACCTCAGGGTCATGTGTGGCTGCTGCAGTCTGTTCTGTTGGTCAGTGTTTTTCTATGGAGATATAAGCTGTGCATGAACACCTGTGTCAGCAGTTGGGGCTCCTTAAAGTAGCAGAAATCACTCAGCAGAAGGTCTGTCTGGCCAACAGTGTTTATTAGTAATACAGCAGGTGGGTAGGATACTTGCCTCCAGACCAAGAGGTCATGGGTTCGAATCCTACCTTCAGCACCACCACTAGGTCCCCGAGCAAGACCCTTAACCCTAAGTTGCTCCAGGGAGAGACTGCCCCCTGTAGTTAAAGAATGAAAGTTGCTTTGGATAAATGCAGTAAATGTAAATGTAAATGTTCACCGATGCAGGCGGTGTGGTGCTGGGTGAACCCAGGTGGGCACTTGCAGGTGAATCCACCGATAGTGTTCACACACAGGAACTGACAGTTGTGCTGCTTAGTGGAACACTCATCCAAATCTGAGAGACAAAGAGAGAGAGAGAGAGAGAGAGAGAGAGAGAGAGAGAGAGAGAGAGGGAGCACAGTATTGGTAATATATGTAAGACTGAATGTGTGTGGTTACCTTTTGTGTGTGTATTGATGGATTAAGAGGCTTGTGTATAATAAATACTACCAACACTGTATCCTAATATGTTTATTCCAAAAGCTTCATTGAATGCAAAAATGTTGAGTGGATGGGTCTGAGATGTTGGTCTTATAGTAAATATTAATTATTGGTATGTACAATACTGGCTCTCATTTTCAGTCCAGTCCCTGAACTGACCAGTTTCAGAGGAATGTGTTTTGTTAGCAAAATCAAACAAACATACACAGCATAACAAAGTACATGTAACTAAAATGCAAAAACAGACTATGTGGAAATGTAAAAAACAGAAATAATATAACATCCACCTGAACTAGTATGTACGCAAATAATTATACAGAATTACAGATGCAGTAAAATGAATAAAAGGCAGATATATTCTTTTATTTTAAGCAATTATCTCATTTATTTTCTGACAGCTTGGTATTCGAATGTGTTTCTGTGTTTGTTCTTTTGTGTTGTTGAATCAGACGTCATTCATCCATCCACAGAGAAAAGACGAGAATGTATGTTTGTGCGTGTGTGTTACCTCTACAGCTCTTGCGGTCCTCCTGCAGAATGTAGCCCCGAGGGCAGGAGCACAGATACCCTCCCTCCATGTTCTTACAGATAAAGTTGCAGGGCTTTGGAGCCTGGGCACATTCATCCACATCTACAGAGAGAAAAACAAACCTTGTAACACTCAGACAGCAGCTCATACTAAAACAGTTTGGAGATGATCTTTGATCAGTTGATCAGCTGGTCCCAGTGATCAAACATCTGATCAGGTGAAAACCTGCAGCCCTTTACAAAGAAGGCTGGATTCTCCTGATCACCCTGATCTCTATTTAAACTGCTGATCTGCTGGGATATTCTAGCACAACCATCTCCAAGGTTACAGTAAAAAAAAGAACAGTCAGAAAAAAGGAAATATCCAATAAGTGCAGTTCTCTTGTTAATGCCAGAGGTCAGAGGAGAACGTCCAGACTGGCTCGAGCAGACAGGAAGGCAACAGTAACTCAAATAACCATTTGGCACAACCAAGGTCTGCAGAAGAGCACTCTGAACACACAACACTTCCAGCCTTCATCAGATGAGCTCCAGCAGCAGAAGACCACACTGGGTTCCACTCCTGAGGCTACAGTTCAAAATTGGACAACAGAGGAAAATGCTGCCTGGTCTGAGGAGTCTCAATTCCCCTAATCCCTGTCATGTACGTCCTCAGCTCGGTCTGGGCAGGAAGAGACCCAGACGGCATTCTTGCTATTTTGTCTTCACCCATGTGACCTTGCTGCTAAAAGGGAAGCTAAAGAGTATTTTTATTATTAGAGTATGTGCACACACACACACACTCACACTCACCGACACAGAGGGTGCCACTGATGTCAGTGGTGTATCCGGAACTGCAGAGGCATTTATAGGATCCCTGCGTGTTCACACACCGCCCGTTCTTACACAGATTCCCCATCACCTTACATTCATCAATATCTGCACAAAACACAGACACATATTATTAATAATAACAAAAATAATAATAATAATAAATAACCACACTTTTCAACACAACCATTAAAATAAAATAATAAAAGAAAATAATAACACATTAAAAAACAGACTGACAGTAAAGAGCAAAAAATAATTAAAAATACGTCTTGAGTCTCTTCTTAAAAGTACCGACACTGATGACACACTTGGTCACAGAGTCGTGTGGATCAGAGATGCACTGATATAGAACTTTGGGGCCAATAAAATATATCAAACCCTGCTGTGGCCTATAACTCTAGTAACTGATAAGTTGGTCTTTACCAGCGTCTGAAACGAAAGTCCAAAATATGCCTGCTGCTAAATATTTGCTCCAAACTGCAGTTCTGTAAAAAGCACCATGATGATATTCTAATTCTGCAGCATCTGAGTAAGACCACAGCTGTGCCAGATGAAAAATGTTATTAGCTGTAATTAAGGGCGGTAATAATAATAATAATAATAATAATAATAATGAGGTTTGTCGGTGAATAATGTATCAGTTTAGTCCGGTGCGAGGCAGCACCTGTAGCATTGGTGTGTCTGGAGAAACTCACCCTGTCCATGGGTGTGTAAGTAACTCACCCTGTCCATGGGTGTGTAAGTAACTCACCCTGTCCATGGGTGCGTGTGATGTGTGCATGTAAAGAACTCAACCTGTCTGTCAGTGCGTGTGAGTAACTCACCCTGTCTGTCGTGTGTTTGAATAACTCACCCTGTCCATCAGTGGTGTATCCAGGGCCGAGGGGACACATCTTTTTGTACTGTGTAGTTCCAGGGAGCGGACAGAGCTCGCAGCTGGACCCCCAACCGCGGCCTCCATCACAACAACACTCTGACTTCGTTACACTTGCCCGGCTGCTGGAGCCCATCTGACACAGAGTCTGCAGAACCTCCGTGTAACAGAACCCATTACGATTATCTAGAACACACCACAGATCAGCGGTTATTTTCAGAAATTAAGAAAGACAAACATCAACTGAGATGGTTTATGTTCTTTCTTGTAGCTTTATGAGTATCTATCACATCTACTTTTCCAAAAGTACTGATATACTTAAACAGAGACCTTGTTGGCTACTCAAGAGAAAATAATTTGAAATTGAAATGCCATATGCATGACCTTTATATTTGTTTGGATAACTTTTAAAAAGAACATTATTTACTCTAAACTGAAACTTTAAGTTTTATGACTGATTGTTGATCTACTCATATAACTGGTTGTAGTAAAAGTATTCTGTGCATCTTGTTGAGCTAATGGAAATGGGGCTGCACTAAACACTATCTCAAACACACACATAAACACTCACCAATACATTCAGTCTGGGTCGAGCTGGGTACAAAGCCTTGGTCACACCTGCACCTGTAGCTTCCCACCGCGTTCTCACAGCGGCCGTTCTCACAGATGCCAGGTTTGACTTTGCACTCGTTCAGATCTGCTCAGCCAACAAAAACAGCCCCATAGTTGTTACAGTAAAACAAAGATGCATAAGATGAGATAAACAAAAGGTTTTGTGCTCTATGTCATATCTCTGTTTACGCTTATGGAGAAGGAAAAAACATTATCGCAACATATATTAACATAAATTAAACTAATAATTTAATTCTAAGACAATTTGTCAATTCATCACTGGTCTGTGTATAGGGTAGCTGGTGTTTTCAGACACTGTAGCAGGAAGAATGGAGTAAGATTGCTTTATGACAGCAATGATGCTGATAATTTCATAAATACTGATTCCAGAGGATAAAGTGTACTGGACCATTACAGGCTGCTGTTTTGTGTGAACACTGGTGCATGTTTGTGTTTTCTCACCCATGCAGCCTTCTCCACTGGGTTGTCTGGTGTATCCTTCTGGGCAGATGCACATGTATGTTCCAATCAGGTTCTTACAGGTCATTCCTCTGGACTCACAGTCATCCACACCATCCGCACACTCGTCCTGGTCTGATACACATAACCTACCCATTATCCACAAACACTAATCCAAGGTTACATTTTCACTGCAACATTCAACAAATTTACAACAAAAATAATAATAAAAAAAAGAGCAGTGTGACAAAGTGTGAATGGGATGTAAATTTCAGAATCAGAATCAGAATCAGAAAACTTTATTTATCCCGGAGGAAATTGTTCAAATCTCCATAATTAATAATATTGCATCGTAAGTGTGATATTACACAAGAGGTGCTTAGCAGGACTGAACCACACTGAATGAATGTAAATTATAAAATAACATACAAGGGCTTAAGTGTGTCCGTTGTACACAGAAGGAAATTGTAGGTGCTACTACAAGTCCAGAGTGTAATAGGAGAAATGTATAAAGTATAAAGTGAAGTACTACACTGCAATTATTGTTTTTTTTTTTAAGCAAAGACTAGTGTGAAGAATTTGTATAATGGATGTCTTTCACAATGTTACCAGCTCTGTTATAGCAGCAGGTTTGGTAAATGTCTTTCAGGGTATGTAGAGGAGCACCGACAACCTTCTCAGCTGTATTACTGTCCGCTGCAGTGTGTTACATTAAAAAACTGTACAGTTGTGGAACCAGAAAGTGATGCAGCTGGAGAGCAGAATTTTGATAGTGTGTTTGCAGATGTGAGTGAATGTTCTTGGCGAGATATGTGTGGGTAGGTGTATGTATGGAGGAGTTTTGGTACCTTTACACATCCTGTGGTCCTCCCGAAGTACATACCCCGTTGGGCACTTGCACTCATATGAGCCGTAAGTGTTGATGCAGCGGAACGCACACAGAAGGGGATTCTGGGAACATTCGTTTATATCTGCACAGATACAGCACCGCTAGTGTTAGTTTAGCGCGGCACTGTAAAGTAGGAGGATATTTTGCTTTCCTAGTATTAGTGTTAGAGCATTTTCTACTAGTTTTCTAATCTGGTTTTCACAGATCATTCTGGCAGCCCAGGTGTGTTTACCTTCACAGGTCATCATGGGTCCAGGCTCAAATCCTTCATCACACGTACACTCAAATCCGCCAATCACATTTTTGCAGGTGCCATTACCACATGGACTGCCCAGCATACACTCATCAGTATCTGAGAGAGAGAAAGAGAGAGAGAGAGAGAGAGAGAGAGAGAGAGAGAGAGAGAGACAGTATTACAATCTGTCAAATTGGCCATGTGGATCATTATAAAGTGCTTTTTAAATAAAATAACAGAAGCCAGATTGCCCTCTACTCTTCCTACTGCAGTCTATCAGAATAGCTGTGTGGATCACATTTACATTATAGAGCTTTATAGAGCAATATGTTGTAATGGTAATTAAATTAACTATTATGAATATGGGGACATAGACCTGTGCAGCTGATCTGTGAGAAGTCTAGACTGTAGCCGATGGGACACTCGCAGCGGAACGAGCCGTCAGTGTTTATGCACTGGCCATTAGTACAGATGTCAGGCCTTTCCTTGCACTCATCAATATCTGTAACAGACAATCAGTTCATCAATCAGTCAATCAACTAATCAGTTCTCTAATCCATCCATCCTTTAGCCAGTCTTATCAATAAAACCAACCAGAAGCTGTAATTACAGGAAACTCACCCTCTGGAATGTCCTCTGGACCATATGGCTGCCCAGTGCGGAAGCACAGGACGCTGAAGGCCTCTGAAACATACACACACGTTTAGACCTCTTTTAGATTAAATTAATTATTATTGTTACTGTAAAGACTTTTTTGGCAAAGACACTCAACATATAACAAAAAAAGGCAAATGTAAAAAGATTATACATCATTTTATCATATTAATTTATTTGATATTTTTCATATAACTTGGTCTGGAAATGCATAGTTCCATATTAAAATCTGACTGGCCGAGTCACGTTTAAAACTGCTGTAAATAATTAATATACAGGACATTAATCACAGGCTGACTATAAAACTGCAATATGAGTAAAGTGAAGAGTCACTCAAATGTCTTACAAACATGTCTTT
This sequence comes from Hemigrammopetersius urotaenia, assembly GCA_037974485.1. Lineage (NCBI taxonomy): Eukaryota > Metazoa > Chordata > Actinopteri > Characiformes > Alestidae > Hemigrammopetersius > Hemigrammopetersius urotaenia. The sequence continues at coordinate 18,518,735 of JBBPDC010000019.1, forward strand.
TAGTTGACTCAGTCTTAAACAACAATAAATGTTAAACATTACTTCACATTGCTTGGAATACAAATATTAAATTTAAATAGTAAACTGAAGTATACAGTGATGGGTGTATTTACCATTTCATTAAAGTAAAATGCCACTTGAGGCATGCAATGATTGTATCACAGGAAAACAGGGGCCGTACAGATATCACTGGGTGTGAGTGTGATCTCACCTTCAGACTCAGTGGGGCAGATTTCGCATGGGTCGCCCCAGCCCTGACCCGGCATAGCACTGCAGCAGCAGAACCCTTTAGTGGTGTTCAGAGGCTTCGGGGCCACACAGCGACCGTTTTCAAACTTAGTATAACAGAAACTCATTCTCATATCTGAGAGAGAGAGAGAGAGAGAGAGAGAGAGAGAGAGAGAGACAGAGAGACAAAATGTATTACTCAATGCTCCCCTTTTCATGCTCTATTTGTGCCTGGCTCTCCTGTGTGTGTTGTGTAGTGTGCTGCATAGATGGCCAAGGTTCCAAAATCTGTTTCAAATTTTAAAGAGAAAACCTCACACACACTTTTACCTTCTTTCTCCATGAAACAAAAAAATCTGAATCAACAGGTTATAATGAAAAAGGTATGTGTGTGTGTGTGTGTGTGTGTGTTTAAATCCCCAGAGGCTGTTTTTATTTTTCTCCTACACCCTGTCCATCCCATGAGATGATGTCACTCAGTGAGCAAAACCCTCTCTCTCTGCAGAGCTGATGGATAGATGAGCAGATGGAAAGAGTGAGACTGAAGGAATGAGGGTGGCTAAATTGTGGTGTACTCCCTTCACACACACACACACACACACACACACACACACACACACACACACACACACACACACACACACACACACAC
>JBBPDC010000019.1:18526466-18539205 GCA_037974485.1 Hemigrammopetersius urotaenia
TCTGTAAATAAAAACTCAGCAAATGGATACATGTTCTCCAGCCTCGTCCATGCCCCGAGGTAAATCACGGACGCGGGCTTCCCCGTCGTCCGTGACAGATGGACTGACCCTTTCCAAAGAGGCTCTTGCGGCGGCCAAAGAGACGCTTCATCGACGTTCTGGTGCGAGGGTACAGAAGCGTGGCCCTGCCGGAGGGTTTCAGCTGGTATGAGGACAGTGGGACCGGACTCGCGGAGGAACCGACGGGGTGTCGGTGCTCGGGCTGCGGGTTGCGGTGCGGTGGAGAGTTGGAGGACAGTACAGAGGTCCAGAGCTCTCTGTGGTGCGGGTGGATTGACGGATCCCCGATCATAGAGGCGGAGCGTCTCGTGGACCCCTGCGTCTCCGACTCAGCTGCGGGTGAAAGTCCCGCAGCTCGGCGTAGACGGAGACGTGGTGGTCCATGTCGGGTCCGTCGTCCACCCGGTCCTGAACTGCCCAGAGAAGCTGAGGTCACCTTGGACTCGCCACCGCTCCGGCTCGCTCCCGATCCGCCTCCCGAGGTTGCTCCTCGGTCGGTCCCGAGAGCCTCAACAGGGCAGGGCCACAACGTAGAAGTAGAGCAGAGCGAGCTTCCGAAACCCTTAATTCCCCCACCTAGTCCCAGCACGGTCCCAACTAATCCAGTAACCCCTATGGGCAGTGTAGAGCCAGGGCTGGCCTGCTTAGCTGGGTTTCTGGTAGGCCTAGCAGTTGCAGCTAGCGTAGCGGAGAGGCTAGCAGCGGAGGCCGATGGGGGTTCATCGCCTCCGAAGGGGGGAGACATCCCCATGTTTTTTTGGGGGGGGCGTACAGTGCTTGGGGTGAGTGGGTGGGTGAGTGGGTGGATGGGTGGGTGGGGGAAGTAGGGGGTCAGCATAACAGCTAGCAGCTGCAGCCTGGGTCCTTCAGTCCCGAGTGAGTCAGAGGAAGGGGTCTGTATAGCAGCTAGCAGCAGCAGCCTGGAGCCTTCAGTCCCGAGTGAGTCAGGGGAGGGTCTGGAGGAGGAACGCGGATGGGCCTGCCTGCCGGACGGTGACACAGGATGCGGTGAGTGCCAGGCCGAGACCCGCAGAAGGGTCTGCCTGCCGGATGGTGACGCAGGGCACGGTGAACGCCAGGTCGAGGCCCGCGGAAGGGCCGGTCTGCCGGATGGTGACACAGGGCGCACGGAGCGCCCGGACAAGGCCCACGGATGGGCCTTCACGCCGGACTACAGCGGTGAGCCAGCAGGGAGGCTCCCGGCGGGGTGCTCAGTTGGGCTATGGATCCAAAGCCCGGACTGGGGGACAAAGAGCACCCTGCCGGCCGAAGGCCTTCCAGGTGTTGGCACCACCGCTGTGAACATTCAGGGGTTCCGGACATTCAGGACAGTGGGGGAACGACGCGGGTGGGGAACGGGGGCGTTGTCCTTGCCCCCGACTCACCCGCCCGTTTGGTTTTGTGTTGGGGTGGGTTTTTTGTTGGGCCTGTTTTTGGGCCTTGCCACCCCGGTGTTTTGGCTTTGAGCGGGGGGTACTGTCACGGCTCGGCCAGTGACCGTTAGGGGTCACTGCTTTTGTTCTGTTTATGGGATTTTGGGGACTTTTATTTTGATTCTCTGGTCTGTTTGGTGTCACGTGTTTGGTTTCAGATGTTTTGTGTTCTGTGTCTAATGACTGACGGTATTTAAGTTCTGTTTGTACATCACCCCCTTGTCAGTCCATCGCCTCATTTTCATGCCTTTTTCATGTTCATGTTCATGCAGCGGCCCTTGAGCCAGGTTTGTTTTCGTTTGTTTTCTGTTTAAAGAGCACTGAAATGGATGCCAACTTGTCCTGCCCATGTCTGCTCTGAGGTAAATCTAGAGGCAGAATCTGTAGGTTGATGCTGTGGGCGGAGCTATAGCTACAGTAGTACAGGGGCTTTTCTGCTTCAGTTACAAGCTAAAAATATTAGAGCAAATATCGATTATAATAGGACACAATTTCACCATCAAACCAATGATAATTGTACAGATATATCTTTACAGTACGCAGATATTCTACTCAGAACTGTACAGATCTTATGATTGTAATGTTTATTTGGGACATATTTTTTCCTATATTTTTATTACTTTAGGTTTTTATTTTTAGCTTTTTTCAATTTTCTCTTTCATTTATTTACAAAACTTTATTGCATGTAAAAAATAGAATTTTGAATAGTGCGTCTTTAGTTTTAATTTCTTTTTTTGACGTATTTATGTCAATGCAGCTTGGAAGAGTTGTAAATCAAGCTTGCTGACATGCCACTTAAGGTTTTAGCCATCACACAATGCTACCAAGCTGGGACAGGGACAGCCAAATTGCCTCTAATGCTCCAACACACTTGGAGGAGAATGTTAACTGCTATATCTGTTATGTCAGCATTGGTTGAGCAATAGGGGACAAGGAAGGACCATACTATCCTAATGATAGTGTCCTCTTTCAGCAGAAGGATGCCCCCCTCATCACCACAAACACAGTTCAGGAACAGTTTGAGGAACATCACAAAGAGCTGAAATGACCACCAAATTCCCTAGATTTCAATCCGATCATTAATCTGTGGGACAGACTTGTCCGTGCCATGGATGCCCTACAAAAGGCCTTCAGGGGTCTTGTGGAGTTGTTTGTGGCATGACTGGGAACAATATTAGACAGATGAATGTTATGGCTGACAGTGTTTAGCACAATGACCAATAACCTATTACCTCTTTATAGGCTTTAATATCCTACATCTCATTGTGTGTCTCGGTTAATGGGAGCGAAATTTAAATCAGAGAGAGTGAGAGTGTGTGCGTGTGTGTGTGTGTGTGTAAAGGCTCTATGTTGTAAACAGCATGAGGAACACAGAAAAGAACAATAGTGTGGCCCTTCGGGAGAGATGGAGCTGAGCCAAACAACTCTGGAGTTCTATGCTCAGCTCGGACAAGATGGAGCCTGGCACACCAGCGAGCGCTGACCAGGTAAACACTCAACACGCTCACACTTACATGCACCATTGAAACACAGCTCTTAATGTCGGACCATTTAGGACCAGCTCCTGCTGAACCATTTCTGATATTTTTTAAATAAGAGTTTGATGCAGATGTTGTTGATGTTTATACACCAAACAACTCTAACATTGAAACCACCTGCCTATTGTTGTCCCTCTCATGCCACAAAAACATTTCTCTCATCAAGGCCTGGACTCCACAAGACCTGTGAAGGTCTGTGGTTCTGCACCACAGCTTAAGTCTACTGCCCTGTATTTACACTGACATTCTTACACAAAGCTATAACCACACAAACACCCCATGATTACCCAAATCCTGCTTAATTATCCTAAGCAGAGCAGAAGAAGATGAGATTGGCTTACATCAGTTTAAAACAGGTTAGTTTTGGGCATTTCCATGTAAATATGTATTGTAATGAAAAGCACCTGGTACCAAACAAACACAGCACTGCATCTCTCGTTCACACACTCTGTTCCAGATAGAACGTTCCGGCACATCTGTGTCAAATATAGTCTGTATGGAGGGATGAGTCCAAACACATGACAGAGCTCAAAAAGCAGCTTTGGAAAAAACAAGCCGGAAAAAAACACGAAAATAATGAATGGCTGTGCCATGTCCCTCTCTTTCTCACACACAAAAGCTAATCTGTGGCTGTGTTATTAGAGAGCGGAGTGATATCCCCCTGCATATGCAGGACCCTTCTAACAGCAGGGAGCAGACCCATGTAGCCACTTCAACATCTACATCCCACAGCTGCACAACTAATGCTCTGCACAACCTCCTGCACAGTCCAGAAACCACACTCTGCAGAATTAACACTCTCTGCCACAAGCAGTCTGTAGAACAGCAGTCCACAAAACCTGAACTCCACAGAATCCACACTGTCTAGAATACACCAGAATGCATGCTATACAGATCTCACACTTTCTGCTCTCCAGAAAATCTCAAATTATCCCAATATATTATCCCAAAATTGCTCTCTAGATTCTGTATGTCGAGAACTCCAAAACCCACACTATCTAGAACCCACATTCTGTAGAACCCATAGAACTTGAAATGTCCAGAACCCATGCTCTCTAGAATTTACTCTTCAGAATCTGTGTGCAAGCTGTGTTTAAAACTTGCACTCTTCAGCCTGCAGAACTCACACTCTCCAGAATTCTGAAACATGGATTCTCCAGAAGCCATGCCTTCCAGAACATGCACTGGCAGAATTCACTCTCCCGAATCTACATTCTCCAGAATCCACATATTGTGCACTAACTCCAACACCGGCAGAGGGTCATTACTCTGCCAGCAGTACTAAAACAAAATAAAACAAACACAAACTATGACAGCAGCACAGCATTGTGGCAACTAACAACAGCATCTAATCACTATGACAACAAAATACATCACCATCTAAGCACAATAAAAGCATCCCAGATACTGGCATACAGTGGATGAGTGTAACTGATGTCAGCATGTTTACAAGCAGAGTCATTTCTTACCTCGTTCACACTGAGCTCCGGTGAAGCCATATGTACACACACACCGGTTTGGAGCGACACACCTTCCACCATTCAGACAGCCTGACTCACACACCGCTACAATACGACATGAAAACACACAATGGATAATCAGCAACTGATTACAGTACAAGTACAGGGCAGACAAATACAGTCAGGAACATAAGTATTTGAACACCCTGTGATTTTGCAAGATCTCCCACTTAGAAATCATGGAGGGGTCAGAAATTCACATTGTAGGTGCATTCCCACTGTAAGAGACAGAATGTAAAAAAAAAAATCAGGAAATCATATTATATTATTTGTAAACCTGAGAAAATCAGTGTTAATATCTGGTACAGAAGCCTTTGTTCGCAATTACAGAAGTCAAACGTTTCCCGTAGTTCTTGACCAGGTTTGCACTGCAACAGGGATTTTGGCGACTCCTCCACACAGATATCCTCTAGATCTGTCAGGTTCTAGGGCTGGCTCTGAGCAACACGGAGTTTCAGCTCCTCCAAAGATTTTCGGTTGGATTTAGGTCTGGAGACTGGCTAGGCCACTCCAGAACCTTGATATGTTTCTTACCACTCCTTGGTTCTCCTGGCGGTGTGCTTCAGGTCATTGTCATGTTGGAAGACCCAGCCATGACCACCTTCAGTGCTCTGACTGAGGGAAGGAGGTTGTTGCTTAAAATCTCACAATACATGGCCCCATTCATCCTTTCCGAAATACAATGCAGTCGTCCCGTCCCCTTCGCAGAAAAACACCCCCAAAGCATGATGTTTCCACACCCATGCTTCACAGTAGGGATGGTGTTCTATGGATGCAAATCCTCCTTCTTTTTCCTCCAAACACGGCAAGGGAAGTTCTATTTTGGTCTCATCTAACCACATGACTTTCTCCCATGCCTCCTCTGGATCATCCAGATGGGCAAACTTCAGACGGGCCTGGCATGTGATGACTTGAGCAGGGGAACCTTCCATGCAATGTGTGATTTGAAACCATGACCATGTAGTTCTGGACTGGTTCCTCACCTTCCTTATTATCAGCGATACCCCACGAGGTGAGATCTTGCATGGAGCCCCAGTCCGAGGGAGACTGACAGTCGTCTTTAGCCTCTTCTATTTTCTGACAATTGCTCCAACAGTTGGTCTATTTTCACCAGGCTGCTTGGCAATTGCCCTGTAGCCCTTTCCAGCCTTGTGGAGGTCCACAATTTTGTCTCTGGTGTCTTTGGACAGCTCTTTGGTCTTGCCCATGGTAGTAGTTGGAGTCTTGACTGACTGTGGGGTGGAGAAGTGTCTTTAAAGAGCTCAGACAGGTGATTTCTAAGTGGGAGAACTTGCGAAATCGCAGGGTGTTCAAAAACTTATGTTCCTCACTGAACATCAGTAAATGTACTGACAATACAGGCATGATAAAGTAATGATAACAGTGAAAGTGACCTAAATGCATTAGGTGTAACATAATATATTAAAGAACATTGTTATATATATTGTTATTTTTGAGATTATGTAATAATTTGGCAAAATGTAGCATCATTAAAAGAGGCTCCTTACGCTGGCCACAGTGAGTTCCTATGTAGCCTTTCTGACACAGGCAGTTGTCCTCTGCACAAGTTCCACCATTCATGCATCGAATGTTACAGTGTTGGACTGCAAAAAGAAAGAATCTGTTACACTCATGCAAATTAGTACTGATGCACCACTCTTTCAGCTATGGACAGATGCTGATCTGCTGCTACCAAAACACACACGAGGTGCTCAGACTGCGAATTTGCACATATTGTTCATTGGCCAATGGTCAATGTTTTTCAGGCCAATAGTGATTAGGGCAGAGAAACCACACCAACTAATCCTTAATTGCTGAGTTGAATCAAGTGTGCAAACTCATAAAACTATGCAGGACAAGGAGTGTTTTTTAAGTGGCCTGGGCCCTCAACTTACATAAAGAAGAGATGGACAGCATTCAGGAAATGACTTCATATATGACATCATGTGTCAGGTTGGACTAGTGATTAGACACTACTTTAAAAAAACAAAGAGAGTTTCTGCCAGGAACATGACTCTGACAAACACTCTGACAAGGAGAGCATAAACACTCTGCCCCACTAAGCTGCTCCACCACATGTGTTGAACACACACAAACTCCAGAGCCAGGGGGCAGGTTTGGTACCTGACTTAGAGCCGCAGGATGGAGCAATCTGTCCATTTGGGCAGGTGCACATGTTTGGTCTGGAGCAGAATCCATCTCCGCATGAACTGCGGCAGATCGCTGGAGGGAAACAGGAGAGAAATGAGGGGACAAAAAGTATTAGAAATCTCAATATCTATACAACATAGAATCTCTTAAAAATAGTAGTCAAATCACATTAAAATCATATTGTTGCTCAAGTATTGTTTTAACACTGTTTCAATAGTTCCTCTCTACTAAACACAGAGACATGCTGTGAGCTGTATGTGCTTATAGACTTGGAATCAGTTTGCCTGAGGCTGCTTTGGAGAGCAGAGGAAGGCGAGCCTCTTTTCTGCGAGACTGGCTGGCACTCTCCAGTCAATCAGCCGTGATGTGGAGCATGACCTTCACTTCCTCAGTTTCAATTGCTAAACAATATCATCACCCCTGCTAAAAGCAGGCTGCTGGCCAACACGCAATCACAGAACACAAAGCCCACAACAGTCTTCCTGAGGTACGCAGTTACAACAGCTCTCTATTCACCGCTACAGGAAAAAACAATAATACTGATGATGGATCCATACCAAAAGCTGAAGTCAAACTGCCTGTGTTGAGCTGGCATTAGGGTAATGTTAAAAGAAGAGAAGGGTCACCTTGAGCGGGAAATGTGCCACAGCTGTGCGGACTATAAACGTTTACAGTGCAGTGTAAAGCATGCTGAGTGCAGTTCCTTCATCAGGGTAAACTCTTGTTCACGGAGTCTGCAGGAAGTGTCTATGATTAGTTAAAGAAATAACCGGAGTTTGACACTTACGGACGATGCACTGGTTGCCAGCAGTCAGAGTCTTCCAGCCGGGGCAGCAATAGGTTTGATGACGTGAGCCACACACATTGGGTCTGGAGGAAAAGGATAGTAAACACAATTTAATCAGGAAATCTCTTTCAAACAGCTCAATGAAATGAGAAAAAAATGTGCCTAAATTTGTGCAACCACCAGTTACAATGTGGGTAATTAAAAAAATGATGTGTGGTAGTGGAATCTCTTATTGCTCTAAATAAGTGAGTCACAATTATCCTTAAGTAGCAACACCCCTGATGTTTTGTGCAAATCCCTATTGATAAAACAATAATGTTCACAATGTGTTGATGTTATGTTTTATGAAAGAACACATTCAACATTTTTCTTGTATTTTATTTTTTTCCCTGAAGTTTTCTCATCTCTATGTCATAGTTTATTCTGACATTTCCAACCGCTTTTAATAAGTCAAACAGGCTTTTTTTTTTTTTACTGTGCCTTTAAAACCGATATGTTTAATAACTTCTGATTTGACTGGCTGCCCTATATTCTGGCATGTTTAAAAAGTAGCCCAAGCTGAAACACTCCTTCTAACCAGGGTCACACTGCTGGATATATGTAAATAGTTCTGACAACACAAAAAAGGGCTGTTGTTGCAGCTTAATTTCCATTTACCTACTGTATGGCCTGAGGAGTAAACAGTATGTTAACCCTAATCCTAACCTAACCCTACCCTATCCATACAGTAATCTGTTGAAAAAAGTGGGGGAAATGCAGTTGATGCTGGTGATGCATGTCCAAGGTCAACAAAGCTCATGGAACCTGAGCTTTAATCCCGCCAACTTTGCCTCACTGAAACTAATCTAAAACAATAGTGCACTTCACATGAAACACAATCAACATACACACCCAAAATGGATACGTGTACAATCTGAGAGCCACAAGGAAGCTGCGGAGGTCTATCTGTGCACATGCCCAATGCCAAATGGATGGACCGTGAGAACCACTTCACTACTTTCATCATTGTATCTCCCAAAGCATCACAGTTTAACACACTGTGGCTAAAACACTCGGAGGAGACCAGTGCAAGAAAATGTGAATAGTATAAGCTAAATAGCAATTTGAGGCAGTTCAGCGCTTGGACCCCTGAATCGCTCCTCAAATCACAGGATACGAATGTGGGCCAGCATCGAGACAACCCCTTCATCCTGCCTCCCTTTCCCTGTCTCTGTGTGAAAGGAAATAGGCCCATATAAACGTATGTTCTGAATGTTTAGTCCTGTTGATGTAGCAGACACAACTACCTTCCATTATGTGACTAAATCAAAATCTTGCAAAAAAAATAAAAATAAATAATTGTCCTGTTAATTACTTTATGAGAATTTTAGGCACTCACAAAGATTACACAGCACAGAATACCACATTGCTAAATATATACATGCATTTACTGTAACAAAAAGGGAGTTAACTGCATGCAAGAATAACTGAATAAGTGAATGCAAAGTGACCTTGGTTGTGTGAAAGCTGTATAAATGGAGGGGATTACTAAAATATGTTTTCTCATTGGTCATTCATGACTTTATACCTAACGCTAAAAGTGCATGTTTTTGAAAACTGACTGTCCTGAATAAGGTACATTCTGTCTTTTAAGCTCAATACATGCAATTATGCCACTTTTTATGTAACACAGTCAGTGTTAGTATTAACTGGAGACCACCAGATAAACACTCTTGACTGGCAAATTAACTCTTTACTGTGTTATTTTGGGTGCAGCTGGGTTTATATGAATGCTGCAGGTGTTCAACACTTTTAATGGGAGCATTAATAGTCGTTACCCTTTAAGGGCGTCTTGTCCCCCACCACGGCGCTTGGACCTGCTGACCCGTTGCTCCGCAGGTTTGTCAGTCTTGGTTTCTCCACACACAACACAGAGTGCTGCTGTGAGTCCCACAGCAAACTTCAGCAGCCACATTCTGCCTCACTGCTCCTCTCCAAATGCAGCCGATCCCCTTTATAAAAACCTGATCTGAGAACCCCTGGGGTAGGAGCAGCTCCCGTGGGCAGAGGCCAATCCGGGACAGATCTGGAAGGAAAGCAAGCGAACAAAAGTTTTAAACCAATCTGAACTGCGATAAAATACTTCTGAGCTGATAAAGAGATGAAGGAGTTGTTCCCCTCTGGTTGCACAAAAGGAAAAGTTTCTGCAGATGGCCAAGGACTGCTGCCCACAGCAAAAAAAATCAGAAGTGCTGAATTCCCAGAAAAAAGTGCAACAGGCTGAACCAGGAGAAATCTCTGCATGAGTTCATCCAGCACGACCCATTTTAACCACTACACACACTAGAGCCCTGTTTAAAAAAATGTCCTAAAACAGAGTCCCATCAGGCAGAGTCGTGCAGCATTAAAGGGCAGCCGAGTGAGTGAGCGTACCTTCTCTGTCCTGTGTGTGCGTGTCCCCTCCGAAGTGAGCAGAAGAATTAAAGCTGCTTTCCTCTGGAGCTGTGCGTGTATGTCAGCATGGTGGTGCAGCGCAGCACTGAGGCTCAAAGCTCAAAGCCTCCAGGCCATTCTGCAGGGTGAGACGAGCTGCTGCTTTTTCTCTCTACTTTCTCCGTCTCCTGTGGACTCTCCTCCTCTCCTCCCTCCCTCCCTCACTCGTTGCTCTCGCGAGACGCAGAGCGCAGCACAAATGCAGCGCTGTGGAACCGATGCAGACAAACTTTCGCTCACATTTTCTCTCCCGACATATACACGCACACACACAGTCTCTTCACATACACATACTCACACACAAACCCAAACACACCATTCAAACTCACACAAACTTTAAAAAAGTGGATTTTGCTCCATTTGTTTCAAATTGGTGAACTGATTTGCACATTTTTGGATCAGTGTTTTTCCTCCTGAGGGGTGGGACAGGGGCTTGGTCACTGCACCAATTGGGTTTTTAGGTCAATCTAAAATATGAACTTTTTTTTATTTTACTTTGATTCATGTTAATTTCACATGATAGAAACTTTTAATCATTTATAATTTCCAAGAAAAAAATCCTTGTTTCCCCATAATCTTCTATTAAAATGTAGTAACTTTTACCTGTATTACCTGGCTATGTCGAAATAGAGGAAGGGGTAAAATAATATTGACCCATGATCCTAAGCACTGATGTACGTCGCTCTGGATAAGAGCGTCTGCTAAATGCCGTAAATGTAATGTAAATGTTTTCCTCCCTACAAATTTCAGAAGGTGACCTGGTGGAAGAAATTATGTAAATGTAAGATACGTGTGCTCTCTGATGTCCTTACCTACAGAGCTGCTTCTGTGCCCAGCAGGGATCAAGAAAACTCCACTAGACATTGAGGTCAAACCCTGAGCTGACAGGATTGTGCACTGGCCCAAAATTATCATCGGCCATCACCAGAGTCAGTGTTGGTCACATTAATGTTTTGAAAAGTGCTGGGGAAGGTAAAACAGGGTAGCAAAAGGGGTATCACATAGACAATCCTGAAGCAAATGGATGAAGGCTGCATATCATTATCATTATCATGATATGTGACCTGATCTGGCAAAATGAGTCACAGTGACACAAAATTCAAAATTGAGGTTTTGGGATCATTAAAAAAACAATCGTTTGAATTATGGTAGCACAGCACCATTTTCCAACTGAAAAACCGAGAAAATCGCATTTAAAGTTTTTGTCAGTTTCTTGTTGATATCTTTAACAATCCACAGAATTCAAAGAGATGCACCCAGTATTCAACAATAAAACAACAAAATACTACAGGCATTTAGATACTTAGAAAAATACATTAAATCAGACTGAAGACACATCACTAGAGCCAAAGAACTCGATTTGACCAACTTGATTCAGTCTTGCTGGCCAGCAGCAGAACGCAGACTGCAGACGTCCACTGAGTTAAGCTTTAGCTATTTTACATTATTTTGACAATGACATTACACCAAACAGCAATCACACAACACGACACACTTCACTCTAAACAACTTTGATAATGTTGACCCAAAATACAAATGTTAAACCCGATCTTTGTGAGGAGATATATTCTGAAAAAACCCACTAGCATTAGGCTACACAGAACACTGCTAATCTGTCGAGGGGTGGGCGGACACTGCAGGCTGTGAACAGGGCTTCCTATTGGCAACTGAAAAGATTTTGTGTACATGATTTAAGCATTTTGATAGGTTTAATGAGATCAGGGATTGACGTTTTAACACCATACTTGGACAGCTGAGATCGTGACGTTTCAGACGAGAGGCGAATACAGCACTTATTTTGGACATTATTTTGTAAGATTTGAGAGCTACAACTCAGATTAAATAGCCATTTAAGTACATTTTTGCAATTATTTCTATGATAAAATTTTGAGAGATTAACATTGAAGACCTTTTCTTTAATATAATTTCTATATCTATATTTTTAAAGTTTTTTTAACATAATCAGCCCATAGCTGACTCATTACGGCAGATCGGGTCACATATCTTTTATTTTTTTTGCAATACTGATTTCACAGAAGGTTGCACTTTGCAAACGAGCCTCTAACCAATCACAGGGTTTCTGTCAGGGAGACCATTCAGATCCTTGTGAGTTACGGGATGTTCTGATGAATCAAGCTGTGTAAAATTCAGTGCACTGAAAGTACCCGGATGATGCACTGAAAACAGCCATAAAACGCCACACAGAACGATAGACATTATGCGCACTAAACAGGCGCCATTTTAATCACGTAGCGGAGGGGGCGGGACTTTCAACAAGTTTTCGAGTTGAATAATCGTGGCCAACAGTGAAATGCAAGCCCATTCAGAGGCAGCTGGTCCGTATAAACGTAAGTAAAGTTAATACAGTTATTTTACTGATGTATACTGCGGTATAACCGGCAGATATTTTGGCGGGCTGGAGAATCACGAGCAAATGTTAGTTTGTCACTTCCGCCAAGTGCAAAATGTTAGTGTTTCATTTAGGACAGCACTTACCCACATCAGTGTGCACTACAGAAGGAAGTGCTCAGTGCGCATTATGCACTGCATTTCAAAATCACCCATAAATGCTCACACATCCACACACACATCCAAAATAAAGCAAAGCATTTCTTTCAACTATGTATTTTGCCCAGGACTGGACTGGGACAAAAAAAATTGGACAGGGCATTTTGAGCCTGGCCCGTCCCCACCAGGCTGACCATTCAGAGGCAGCTGGTCCGTATAAACGTAAGTAAAGTTAATACAGTTATTTTACTGATGTATACTGCGGTATAA
>JBBPDC010000019.1:18586616-18597882 GCA_037974485.1 Hemigrammopetersius urotaenia
ACGAGAGATAAGTAAGTCATGAGAAATAGTGTCAAAGGCAGAGCTGAGATCAAGTAATAGAAGTATTGAGAGGAGGCCAGAGTCACCAGAAAGCAGTAGATCTTCTCAGTCTCTTTCTCATAATCTGTGCTTTTATTGGGCGCCGCGACCCTTCCAAGACCTCCAATTAACATCCCAACGTAAGGTCGCTCGGAAATAAACGACCAAGGAGAAAAAGAGAGAGAGAGACTTGTGTTTCCTCTCTCCTTCCTCCTCCGTGCCAGGCTAAATGTCAGGTATTTTTAGCCACGGCCAGGTCCACAGGTTTACGTCGAAGAGGGATGGGATGGGAGGGGCTGAGCTGCTCAAGGCGGCGTCAGGTAAGAGCTGCGTATTAAATACTGTAGACAATGGTTTTGGCCAAAAATCAAGCCATAATTCCTCCCTTATTCTCCTGAACTCGGAAGTCAAGATATCTCTGGGGTCCCAAAATGCCATTTTACCTGCATAATAAAGTATTCACTGATCATCCATGAGATTTAAACCACCAGCCTAGGTTCCAGGATTCATCAGACCAGGCCACCTTCCGCCATTTCCCCGTGGTCCAGCTCCTATCTGCCTGATGGAGGTGCCTAGCCCCACACATCGGTGAGGCTTTGGCCCCATGACCCTGTTGGTGGTTCACCAGTTGTACCACTTTTGGTACTAACCACTGCACACTAAAGACCTTCACAAGCCATTTTTACCGAGTTCAGGTCAAGTCTCAAGTCTTTGAGTGGCAGTGTTAAATATGAAAAATATATCTCTCACTCTAAATGTGAACTCCACAGTTAGATGGGGCTCGGTGACCCCTTTGCAACGACCCCTCGAAAACCGCTATTAGCTGAAAACCGTTCGCCTGGGACAAAAGTAATGGGCAAGGTGAGCGGTTTTCGGGTCGTTGGAAAGAGTGTGGGATATAAATAAATAATTCCATGAAATGAACATGGTTTCGAGTTATGACTCATGAGTCACAGCACCGAGTCCGAGTCAAGTCTCGAGTCGAGGTTCTACAGTCAAGTCACAAGTCGTTGTTCTGAGTCTGAGTCCGAGTCATAGAGTCGAGTCCCCATCTCTGCTGCATACCAAGGGCGCCAAGATGGTTCTCTTTTCTGCTTCTAATGCATCGACTTCCAGAACTCACTGCTAACTGGCTGCCTAATATTTCCTGACCCTTAACATTGACATTACCAATATTATTAACTTCATTTCTCCATGGTTTCTGATCGCAGAACATTGTAAATCGAGTCTTTCTTTTTATTCAAGAGCATTAACTGAGAAATTTGATTTGTGTGTCTTTTGCTTCCATCACAGCTTTAACTCTGTTTGGAAGACTCTACACTAGATGTTTGTACTCTCCTGTGAGAATTTGATTGTACTCAGTCACAACAGCATTGCAGAGGTCAAGTATTGATGCTGGAAAATTAGTTCTACATCACAAACACAACTCACCCTGTAGATGTTTGACGAGGTTGAGGTCCAGGCTTTGGACAGGCCAGTCAAGTTCCTCCTCAAACCATTTCTTTATCGATTGTGTTTTTTTCCACCGGGGCACAGTCAGGCCAAACAACCTTCAGCGCTGGAAGTATAGTTCTATAGAGCAGGGGTTCCCACCTTTTTTCCCTTGCCTGTGTCCAAGACAAGCCCCCAACCCCAACTCCTACACGGATAGACGCACAAAAACAATAAAGTGATTAATTACAACCTTTTATTTGCAAAAAATAAACAGCAGTTGTAGGTTTTTGTTCTTATACTCTTATACTCACACACACACACACACACACACTTTTACGTCCCTCAGACACCGGGATTTAATGAATTTAATGTGAACAAATATAATTTTGGTAACCGCAGTGCAGACAAAATTGTGCGCACCCCTGGCATCTCTAGTGTCCCCCTAAGGGGGACCCGGACCCCAGGTTGGGAACCACTGCTATAGAGTGTCAGTCTGAGCTTTAGCATTAGAGTTCCCTTCACTGGAAAAGTGGGACAAAAACATGACAAACAGGCCCAGACCATTATTCCTCCTGCACCTCCTGCGGTTACTTTGCATGTTTGACAGGTAGCTTTTTCCAAGCGGACCTACGTTCATCTGATAGTGCCAGATAGTGAAGCATGATCCATCACTCCAGGAAACGTATTTATACTGAACCAGAGTCCAACTGCTGTGTGCCTTACACCACTCCAGCCTGGCAGCATGCTGATCTTAGACTTGTGTCTAAACACACACACACACACACACACACAGATCCCACTGCATAAAGCACTGAACAGTTTTCTCTGTTAACACTGTTGCAACAAAGAGCAGGAAAATAGAAGAACAGAACAGAAGAACAGAAGAACAGAAGACTTGGATGTTTTCTGCTCAGGCAGTCCTGTTCAGTGTAGCTGCTCCCAGGTGTTTACACTTCATAGTAACGCTTAATGCTGACTAGGCTGGCTGTAAGGTAAAAATGCTGAACAGACTTGTTAGAAAGTAGCATCTTATGACAGTGGCATGTCAGCCAGTTTTCTGTGAAGACTGAATAATGGTGTGCTTGATTTCTGGCTCCTTTTAGCAATGGAGGAGGCTGAAACAGTCATAACACATTCACATACATAGGTCTACATAGAAGCCGAGAAGTTCACAAGACATTTTTACCGAGTCCAAGTCAAGTCTCAAGTCTTTGATGTTTACAAACGGCGACTGGATGTTTGAGCTGTAAATGTTGAGCTCTAAATGTTTAGAAGATATGCTAATTGGCCACGCCCCGCAATTACAACAGGCAGTTCCTTAGCAGGGGGCGGGGCTGCGTGCTGTGATCTGCCCTCACCAACATGGAGGATTTACCTTAAATCAGCGGTCCCCAACCTTTATTTTGTCACGGACCGGTTTAAAATCAGAAACAATTTTCACGGCCCGGCCTTTAAGGAGTGGCAGATAAATAAAAGTATATGTATTTATACAAATAAACGATACGCACAAAAATGGGGATATTTTAAAAATATAATAATGGGGTTTCTTTAAAATATAATAATAAACGTAAATCCAATGTGTACTTGCAGCTTTGTTAACAGCATTTTCATACAAGTTTTTCTTTTTTCTGTGCTGCCTGCGGACCGGTACCACATGACCCACGGCCCGGTACCGGTACGCGGCCCGGGGGTTGGGAGCCACTGCCTTAAATGATCTTAAATCTAAATGTTAAATATGAAAAATATATCTCTCACTCTAAATGTGAAACTCCACAGTTAGATGGGGCTCGGTGACCCCTTTCCACAGACCCCCCAAAAAACGCCATTAGCTGAAAAACGCTCACCTCGGACAAAAGTAATGGGACACCGGGGTGAGGTGAGCGGTTTTCGGGTCGCTGGAAAGAGTGCGAGATATAAATAAATAATTCCATGAAATTAACATTGTTTAGGAGTTTAACTCACGAGTCACAGCACCTGAGTCTGAGTCAAGTCTCGAGTTGCTGAGGGAAGTCTAAAGTCAAGTCACTAGACTTTTTGCGACTTAAGTGCGACTCAAGTCCGAGTCTCGAGTCCCCATCTCTGCATGTTAGTAGGTAAATGTGCTGCAAAGTGTGAATGACCAACATCAGTGTTACTGGAGTTTCACTAGACAACTCACTGCTGGGCTAACAATAATCTACCAACAAAGAAATATCCAGGGAACAGAGGAGCTCTGGCCCGAATCTGACCACTGGAGTTATCTCTACATGTTGTACCAACAAGGCAGGTGTGTCTAATAGAGCTGGCAGCAAGGGCACCATGTTTAAACACTGATTGATCCATCTCTACCAGCATGACCTACACTACTCCACCACTTCCATGTCAGTGTCATTGAATTGTTGAGAATGATGCATCACACAAACACTCTCTGCTCAGTGGTGGTCCGGTGGGAGTCCAGGCCGTTCATGACTGGAGTAAAAGAAGGATAAAGAGCTGCACAAGAACAGATGGGCAACAAACTGTAAATGTAAGACCATAAAATGCACCTCTATAGTAAGTGGCCTTGAGAGAATGGGCGTAGGAATGGGCAGGTGCACCAATTAAAGGTGAACAGTGTGTACTTCTCCCATCTGTCATTTCAGACTGATCTACATAGAGATGAACAGTACTGTACAGGCAGAGATATGTGCCTGAGAGCAAAAGGAAGAAAAAAGGAATCAAATACAGTAAAGATGGAAGGTAATAAAGAAGTAGCATAATTCAAATAGTGAATAAAAGAGGTAGACGGCAAAGGAAAGAAGAAAAGAGAGAGATGAAGAGAGAGAAAACCACTGTTGTAGCAGAAACTATGTTAGCGCTGGCACAGTGCCCGGTGAGCAATGGTGATGGACTCCACTCACGCAGGAAAGCGGGCGGAGCCAGCCAGCCCCATCCTCTCAGGACTACACATCATGCCTCGCCACTGACGGGGGTCTCTTCCAAACGACTCCTGCCCAACTCCCACCCTCAGCAAGGGCCCTTCCAACCTTGGCTGCATCCCAAATACAATGAGAAGGAGAGGGAGGAAGCGCCCGGTGCCATCTCAGCTTGCTTGATTCCAGTTTTCCTTGCCATCAAAGATGCAGCTGTTGTTCACACGTCTCGCCTTCCTTTGCAATTAGCTTGGTAACTGCCCAGATTATATGGTACAGGCCCTGGAAAGCATCTTTACCAATGAAGTCCCAGTAAGTCCTAATTGGGAGAGACACCCTCAATGCCTGTGTGGGTAAACTGATGATACAATGAGATTCTACATGATTTCACCGCCCTCTCATATATTCACATTTACATTTACGGCATTTAGCTGACGCTCTTATCCAGAGCGACGTACATCAGTGCTTAAGAAGTCCACAACTGTTTCTTACCTGAAAAACAGCTTAAATCCGAGTCGACTATTTAACCAAGATACTGCAGTCAGAGTATCTATACAACAACTGTCACATAATAACTAGCCAAAACCTAACCCAACAATACATGAGCCCTAGAGAAGAACAATGTAAGTCATAGAGAAGTCAAGGGAAATAGGGAATATAGGGAAGGGAATATACTGCCATGATGCAGTTACTCCAAGTAAGAGGTGTGTGTTTACGGTAACTCACAGTAAATCCACCACTTGTTTCTATTGAGCTACCCCAGGCTGCGTAAGATACAGCTGTATGTCCAGTACTAGAAAGTGTTCTGTCGCAATATGTGTAGCCAGTCCTGATTGGCTCGGCCCTCACTAGCCTCACATCTCCTCCCGTCCATGTGCTTTTCCAAGAAGTCTTGTTCTAGCTCTGTATCATGACCCTACAGATCCTTTCCGACCAATTACCCTTCTGAAGTCTGCCTGGTATTTACTTTGTGCTGGTCTCAAGTGAAGGCAGTAGGGGTGAAGGGGAGGGATCGCTAAAAGCCCACTCACATCTCCTGGTGTAGGTGTTGAGAGTAAAGAAGCAGACCTGCCTATCGCCATACCAGCAGAAACTGCAAGCACACACTCATCAGATGCGTCAAAAGCTTTGAGGAGATGCGATCTGAAAGGTACTCGTTCCTCTGTTTGACTGTCCTCCCAGAATGCCTTGCATCTGGGGAGGGCGTCCAGACAGTTATTAACGACCTTCGTCTGCCACCGCGGTCTGAGCAAGCTCCGGCGGCAGAAAAGCCAAAAACAGCCTCTTCTCCCCTTTTGTTTCCTCTTCCAGCGTCTCCCGACGAGGAGGCAGAACGCAAAAAAAAGAGAAAAATCTGGTAACTGACAACCTGTCTTTCTGTGTTTGTGCGCCCTTGAATTATTTATAGGGCCCCGGTTTCCCTGGAGCTGTGCCACTGACATGTTCGCCTTTTTTAATGCTTCATCTCCCTCGCTCTGGCTTACACGAGGAGAAACGGTGGAAGAATCCTTAAAATCTGCCATTCGCCAACAAATAAATTGCCCATAACTGCAGTTTCGGTCGACTCCACTCCCTGACACCAACCGATTGTACTGCGCTCACCAGATGAGGAAGCTCCATAATTCAGAAACGGGAGCGTTAATCTCTCTTTACTTTGCTCTTCTGGGCCGAGAAAGAGACTCTTGCCATCAGAAAAGAAGCTGCACACTACGACACTATGGCTCTTGAAGATATTAGCATAATGACATTAGCAGAATAACATCAAGTGGTTCATTTGGCGTCAAGAGACAGCAAAGGAGGTCGTCAGTGTTCAAAACCACCTCAGTAGCCACACAATTATCACGCTCCCTCTCCAGCCTGTGGGTTTTCCTGAGCTCCGCAGACACTTGCATATTGTACGGCCTCACATTCGCACTGTCTCGAAGCTAAACATGAAAAGAACAAAGCAACCGAAGGACTTGCGCTTATGGGCTTTTTATCAGAGGCGTGTTTTGAACGCTGGCCCATGGCCGCTGAGTTACTCAGTGAACGAGGGGGTGATCTGCCAGCCCTGCTTATGTAACACCATTGTGTGAATCACACAGGCCATGCAGGAGACATGAGGCGAGATGTCACTTAGCCTTTCGCTCCAGTGAGACAGAGATCCAAAGCAGGCCTGACGCAGGGATTGGGTTCTCCTCCGCGCAAATGAACCCAGTTCTTTTTTTATGTTTCAGTTGTTTCGCGCATTTTATCCTCCCTGCTTTTCTCGGGGACTTTTGGTCTCTGCAGGGGAATGCCAGTCAAAAACAGCGTCTCTAGTCTTTGTACTGGCTTATGTGAAAGAACTGTTGTTGTTTTCTGGCCTCTCTCACATCACAATGTCTCCAGCTTGTGATAGCAGCTCACAAATCTGCCAGTTCTGCACGCAAAGGTGACGACTCACATGTTTCTCTGTTGCTACACAAGAAGCTTTTAGTGTTGAATCAGTGGCGGTCAGTGGATCTGGTCGAGGGGGGGACTTGAACATTAGCTTGTTGCCCTGTCCACTCATACAGGTAACTTGTTAATAGTCATACCTGGTTCTAGACGGGGGCCAGCGTGGGCCAGGGCCCCTGTAGAATTGCTCCTGGCCCCTGTTATGGCCCCTGCACTGAACAGCCAATGATTTAATATTCATTTCTAATCGCGACATGCGCTGCTCGAAGAACGAAACTAACGCTCCATGTGTTCTAGACGGACTGCTTAAAGCACCACACACACGCTGTTATCTAGAACCTGAAGACCAGCAGCACGAACTGTGAACTAGCCCTAAATGGACTAACTTTCTATTTTCCCTCCGCACTACAGTAAGATGATGATGAAAGAAAGAACCGTAATGAAAATGAATGAAAAGCTAAATATAAAATAAAATCTATAAAATAAAATATTGCCCTGTTTTGCTGTTATATGTGCCCCCTTAAAAACACACTGGCCCCACCTCAGCCCCCCTGGAAATGTTGGTCTAGAACCGCGTGTGTTAATAGAGTTAGTCTCGTTTTACGTGATTTTTGATGATGAATTCACCACCGAAGTGGTGTGGCATGATCTGCAAGGTGGAACTTCGCCAGAGAAGGTGGAAATCGTTATTTATAGCACGTTGTTTTAAGTGGAAGGTCACTAAGAACTTGTTTAAAAATGGGGCCGTCTACCACATCCACTGTTTATCTCCAGCCTCTCCATGGTCTGAGACATCACGAACAGTTGGATTGATTTATGTTTCCTCCCTCTTGGCTCCAGTAGACGCATCGCTATTCCCTTGCCATTGCATCAATCATGTTTAAGACTAATAACGTAATCGGAAAGCTAATGGCCACCATGGGCCAAACCGGTTCCTGCTGACGCAAAGGATTTTTCTTTGCTGGCGTGGAGTGTGTGAGCATGAACGACTTTGCGGGACTAGCTGTGC
This sequence comes from Hemigrammopetersius urotaenia, assembly GCA_037974485.1. NCBI lineage: Eukaryota > Metazoa > Chordata > Actinopteri > Characiformes > Alestidae > Hemigrammopetersius > Hemigrammopetersius urotaenia. The sequence continues at coordinate 18,594,408 of JBBPDC010000019.1, forward strand.
TATGTGTGCACAAACCACAGAATCCATATTTATCAAGGCGGAGAGGGAGAGGAGATGGGGGGGACCTGCTGGTGTGACAGGTGTCCTTGGCTCCTGCCTGCTTCTTCTTGGCTGCCGTCGGCTGAGAGGGGGACCCTAGAGAGAGCGGGCGAGGGCTTTGATGGACGTGGCAGTCGATACAGGCAGCGCTGAGGCTGCTGTGGGGGATGAGCGCCGCCAGGCCTTTCTGCCAGCAGACACCACACGCACCTTAAACTCACAAATACCCTGACGGCTCGCAGATGGCAGTGCCCGGAGGGGGATGCCCAGAGGCAGTCCCTGATAGTGACGGACTCCAGGAGGAGAAGGCCAGCCAGGCTGGGAGCTTAGCGACAAAGTCTGTGCCGAGGTAATTACAATGCAACCCACCGCTCTCTCTTTATTATTAGGATATACTGCAATGATGCTACTCACTCTTGCGTGAAATTGAAGAACTGACATCCTATGTTTACCTTTTTTTTTACCCTCCCTCTATTTCTCTTTCAGCAGAGTTCAATATCGAGTTGGAAGGTGGTCACTTGAGTTTTCAATTTTTTTTTTCTTCACTGTTTTGATGGGCCTGGGGCTTATCGACGTGTGACTGCCCTTTCCACAAATCAATCCACCCCTTAGACAGACAGGTTTCTCAGCCTGATGGTGGGGGGGGGGGGGGGGGGGTGCCTTCGTTCTCTAAGTGGGGCCTTTTGCCCCCCAAAAGGCAGACGGAGGTTCAGGACTGGCTTTTCGCCGGAGATAAAGCCAGCAGAGAGAGGACAGAGTCCAGGCGTGGAGACAGTAGCCCTGCATCTGTGTGGAATTTGGAATGTAACTGCGCAGACAACTCTATTAAAAAAATCCCCCGAAATAAACAAAAAAAAGCAAACAAAGCCCTCCAACGTGGCGTTATCGGCGCGATAATTCACGCACGACGAATAAAGCTGCGGGGAAGAGAGCCGGCCCGAAGCTTATGTAAATCATGACAGCAATGCCGTTCACGTCCCAGTTGGTTAGCGCTCACTGTGTCGGGTCGTTAGTGGAGAAGGCCTCTGCTCTGCGAGCGGCGATGATTAAACGCAACGCCACATCCTGTTGCGGCAGAAGGATGTGAAGAAACTTTACGAGTCCGGGTGAATCTCTAATGCCGTGAGAAAATAAAAGAAGCAGGATTAGTGTAACAAGCCTCATTTACTGTCTAATTAAAGAGAATACTCTTCTACTAATTTCAGCATCATTGTGCGTCAGTCTTTCATAACACTGGAGCAAATACACGTCATTGGGATGATAGGACCCTCACAGAACTGGAAACAGGCTTTTCAGAAACCAAGAACATCAAACATATCGATTTCCCAACAATCTACACCCAGTCTGACCAACGTTAGACTGTAATAGTGGAGAAAGGGAGATTTTAAGAGAGCTAGAAATCTGCCAGATCTGGTGTTCACGTTACTCTTGGGTTGGTAGCACAGTCAGATAACACCTTTTTAGGGTAATTATGAACACAAAAGCAGATCTGGTAACACTTCAGTATCGAGGGACATTATAATGCCCCTAAAGAACTCTTATTAAGCCTTATTAAGCCACAAGCTTTGAATTAATTGGCACCTCATTACTATGTTATCAAACAATAACTAGAGAGAATTAAACCTATTCCAGAGCTCTTTCATTTAAATATGGCGCATCATAATCTCCTGCAAAAGTCTTCTTTATTAAGCCCTAGGAAGCCAATAGCTGGTCAAACTAATGACTAATAATTAACCCTCCTATTATAAAGGGGGGAAAAAATTCCATCCGTTATAGAATGGGTGATACTGTCCCACATATTTTAAAAACAAAAGAACGGTGTCACGGTTCGGTCGGCGGCCATTAGTGGCCGCTGCTTTTCAGTTGTTTGCTCTGGTTTTTTTTTCTGTTCATGTTCTGGTTCTTTTAATTTGACACGTCTGTATGTTTTGTTCTTTGGTCACGTGTTTTAGTTCTCAGCTGTTTCTGTTCATGTGTCACGTCACTTTGAGTCCCAGCTGGTTTGTGTCTTCCCCTGATCACTGTCTGTATTTAAGCCCCGTTTTGCGTTACCCTCACGATGTGCCCATCGTCGTAAGTAGCGCCTCAGTTTCCTGCATGTTGTTTCCTAGTCCTGATTCTAGTATCTGTATCGAGTGGCCCCCGTGCCTGTTTGCTTTTGTTTCTTGTAAATAAAAACGTATCAGCATGGATTCCTGGCTTTCTGCCCGTTCCGGCTCGCTTCGAGGTAGCACAGGTCCGAGAGGGGCTAGCCCTCCCGGTCGTGACACACGGGTCCAACAATAGAACTTTATTTTCGCCCTTTCAAAAAAATATGGGAACATATAGTGCAAACAGTTTAATGAACGTTGGCTTTCTTTTAAACTTCACAGAACTGTTCAGTGTTGTGGCAGCAGACTTTGTGTAAAAGTACGTTTATTTATGTATTTCAGACATAATTTCACCATTTTTGTGGAAATAATGTCCACGTGATGAACAGGGCCAGTGTGTGTCTTCTGCTGGGTCTGCTGGATTAGAAAGTTCCTCTTTTACTCAACTATAGACTTCAAATCTCTTTGAATGCGGACCAAAATGACCCACATCCTCATCTTTGTGCACAGAGCATGTACACACTTCCCATAAGAAATCACTGCGTGTGTGTTTACATTTGATACATCAGTTAATGGCCATAAATGAGGAAAAGTAAAGGAGCATCAGGCACAAAAGCAAGAGAGTGAAACTCAAATGTAGAAATGGGTGAAACTCACCCACAGCATAATAGGAGGGTTAACTGCTCATTACCATGAATTAAACAATAAAAAAGACTGAATTAAACATTTACAAAGCTTTTATCTGTGCGATATACATCATTTGTACTCTGCACATTATTTATTGATGTGAGGACATCCAGCTAAGACGACGTGATGAGATGAAACAGCTTAAGTGTCGACTACAAGCCCTCTGAGCTCAGTTCACACGAAGTCCATGTTTAAATAAGGCCTGCATGTAAGAAGTTAACACCTTCACACCTTACAGGTTCAGTAGAAATCCTAACTGTACAGTAAGACTGTTTAAAAGAGTTTAAGATAATTAAGGATAAGCCTTTATCAGTCCCACAGAGGGAAATTTGCAATGTTATGGCAGAAAGTGGACAGAACGAAGGCAAGAGCTGCAGAAAGAATTAGTGATGGGCCGCTATCGGCGTTTATCGCGCGATAAAAATAATATTGCGGTTAATCTATTCACAAAGTTGGGTTGGGAGCTGGGTCTGTACTACGCAAGCTGCCTACTGTGAAACAGGGACGTCACTCGGACGGAAAGACAAGGGGGGCTTAGCCCCCAGGGCTGTAGGAAGGAGTTAGTGTGTATAGAGGCTGAACACTTTCCACCAAACCTTTCCTTTCACTTAAGGAAACAAGTAAAGTTAAGCAGTGAACAGTTATGGACACTCATAGTA
>JBBPDC010000019.1:18650581-18661135 GCA_037974485.1 Hemigrammopetersius urotaenia
AGAAAAGTCTGTGGCTGGGGTGGCTGGGATCAGAGAGGATCCGCTGGGTCTTCCTCCTACAGCGCTGACTGTACAGGCCCTGGATGGCTGGCAGTTCAGTTCTGGTGATGCGCTGTGCTGATCTGACCACCCTCTGCAGAGCTTTGCGGTCCAGAGCAGTGATGTGACCATTTGTGAAATTCTTCCTCTGCATTTAACCCATTTAACCCATTCACCAAATGAAGCGGTGGCACAGGAGCACAGCGCCCGGGGAGCAGTGAGTGGGGATGGTACCTTACTCAAGGGAACCTCAGAGGTGCCACTAGCAGTCATGTGATTCGAACCCATAACCTTCTGATCACAGGCCCTAAATGGACTAACTGCAAAGAGGCGAAGTTGTAGCGTTTCAGCCGAGAACACACGCAAATACTTTATGGGATTTTGAGACTCACTGTGTGTGAATTTTCTCTCTCGGTTTCCTCCTCACTACAGTGAGATGATGACGGTGTGACTTAAAAAGATAGTGTGATTTCATGCTGTGAAAAAGAACCATAAATAAATGAAAAGCTAAATATGAAATAAAATATTGACCTGTTTTTTTCGTTATATGTGCCCCATTAAAACACTGGCTCCACCTCGGCGCCCCGGGTAATGTTGGTCAAGGACCACCACTGCTGGCAGTAACTCGGTTAAAGCAGGTGTTGAATTTAGTGTAGCTGTACGGATATGAAGATCAGACGTAGACGACTAAAGCACTGCTGTACGCCGCTCTGGATAAGAGCGTCTGCTGAATGGCGTAAAGGTGAACGCAAACAGCTGCCCTGAGATCCTGAAACACTTTGCCATGTTCTTCAGAAAATCCCTGACCAATGTTTGCGCTGTGGTGAGATGCATTATCCTGTTGAAAGAGGCCGCTGCCAGTAGGGGACGCCATTCTGGCAGGCCTATTTAGCTTGCGGCCCTTTTGAATTTTTGTATGGCTGCAAGGCTGTCAGTAAATCAGTGTGTGATTGTTGTGATATAATACAATTATAGGTTTTGGATCCTGATTGGCTGGTAGTCCCCCGCTACTTTCGCCCAGATTGGTTATCTGCTTTGTTGTATAAAATTAGCCAATCTGAGCACAGAAGTTGCATATAATTAAGCAATCGCAGCTGAAGGAGGCGGGATTAGTCCGAAAAATTGGTGTTTTAAAAGAGAGTGTAAAAGGCTGGCAGTAACAAAAGAGAATACGGTCACACACACACACACACACATACGCACAGCGAGGGGAAAACCTCTGTAGTTTTAGCTCAGTGAGGCCAACCTAAACTGTTCATTAACAGTTTGTGCTACAGCAGATTTTCTGGGAGATGGAGCAGATGGGCTAGCCTTCACTCCCTATGCCTTGGATGAGGACGAGCCTGTCGCTGGTTCACTGGTTAACTTTCTTTGGATCCTTTTTAGTAGCTGGTAGCCTAGTGGTTAGGGCATTCGCCCTGTGATCAGAAAGTCCAGGTTCTATTCCCAACACCGCTAAGCACCTCTGAGGTACCCTGAGCAAGGTACCGTCCCACGCACTGCTCCCCGGGCGCCGTGTTCCTGCTGCCCCCTGCTTCACTTGGTGAATGTGTTAAACGCAGAGGAAGAATTTCGTGCTGTTCACACTGTGTGCAGTGGTGTGTTCACGTATGACAGAATTTTCACATTCACTAGATACTGACTAAGAAGCGATTCTTCAAGGATCCTAGCAAACAGCGCCCTATCCGCAGCACAAGTCAGTTTATCTAAAATCACTTTAAATATGTTCATAGATCTTTTAGTGGCAGTATTTCATCCTTAATTCAAACACTATCAAACCACTTATTATTGTTAGATTGCATTAAATAAATAAGCAACTCAAAACCTGGTACCAGCTCACAGTAAATCATAAATAAAGATGCAATAAAATGCAGTGTTTGTTAAATAACATCATCTGACAGAACATCACATCAATTAGGTGAAGATCAAATTGCAGTAGCGTGCAGTAGCCATTCCTACATGTATTCCCAAAGGCTCACTGCTATACTCCTTCTCCCTATTTACTCGACATTCAAAGCCCCGGCATCGCAGAATGGTCAACCAACTTGCCCCGTGTTTCATCAATATCTAATTCCTTTTTCAGTTTGGTATAAATAGAGGCACATTCAAATAATTCACATTTCACAGGGAGCCTCATTATTCTGTGCGGCCACTGGGGGGCAGTGATGAATCATGTGCCTGCTGTAATGAAAACAGGTGCAAATGAGCGCCCAGATGACATCACAGCTTCGTGTCTGCATGCCGCTCACGCGAGAGCTGGTCACATCCAGGCCGCGAGTGCAGTCTGCACGCAACGGCGCTCATGCGCCGACGACATCGCCATCAACACTGAACTCTCAAAGTCACTGTTCTTACAATCACTGCCTCAGAACCTGTGGGGCCGAGAGCCTGTGGAGAGACAGAGCTGTCACTAATGCCACTTTAGCCACAGCAGCACAGTCAGAGTCAAATCTCAAACTGTGGCAGGTCTCCGACCTCCGCAGGCAGCAGTTACCCTGACAATGCTGATGTGTACACATCACCTGGGCGCTAACTTCTCATCAAGCGATCTCAGGAGCGTGCGGCTGATCCAGGGAAAAAAACAGAGTGGCCTACATAACGCCCTTCCATCAGTCTGGACACCAGGGCTGCATGCATCTAGGCATCACTCCAGCTACTTTGGAATAGAAAAATAAACCATCATTCGTTTATTGACCCCACAGACATGATTCTCCTTATTTTGAATATTATGTCAGAGCAAGGAAAAGGAAATAAGGAGAATTCTTAATCATACCAAGATGAGAAAACTGACAAATGCAGCGTCCCTTTGTTACTGTTGGCATGTCTGTCAAATTGACAAATACATTTACTTTACAAGTCGCTTGGTAAATGCCAATCAATATTCTTATATTGTATTACTATATAGGTAAAGGTAAATCAGCCCCATTTTAGTTCATTCTAGATGCCCTACAACCGGTTGGTGCTATTTTTGTTCAAATTCTAATGCACTGCCAGTGCCCTTCTTCTGACTGGTTTGTTCCTGTTCCTTCATTTGCCAGAGGTAGGAGTGTGATTCACCAGGAGGTGCGTCGATCAAACAGCCAAGAAAAGTCGTGGTTGAACGTGTGTTTGATGAAGCATGGAATGATGACGAGGTCGCAGGTTTGCACCCATTTTAGGTGCCAAAGCAGATTCAGTCACTTTCACCACTCGTGTGTCAGTGTTTGATACAGAGCTGGAGAAATCGTGAGAGTTAGCAGCTGCACGTCTCGAGCGGCTCCGCTAAAGGTTATTCTGTTTGTCAGCCGTGACTCACAGATTCGGGAGTCAAGCTGTCCTGACCGCCAGCTTAGCCGCGCCTCCTCGGCCTCTGCGTCAATAATTCGATGGCGTCCAGCCGGGATGCAATTAAGACATTATTACACCCTCTGCTGGCCTTCCCTGAGCTCCAGGCCTGACCGGCGGACCCTGAAAGACCTCTTAGGGCCGATGTCTGTTGACCCACAATGACCCCTGCACCTCCCACCCCCCGGCCTGTGAAACTCTGGCTGTGTTCCTCACATCTGTGACTCAGTGTAAACCCCCCTGTCCCCAGAGCTGCCAGCCCAGTATGAGTCACTGAGGCTCTGACAGCTGCATCGTGTGGGCAGGCAGGACTCATCAGCCACCACCAAGGGGGGGTTATATGGTCCAATGTGGCAGGGTGACATACCGCACATGCTCACCATTTCTTTGCCATTACTCTGCATGAATGACTGTGTGTGACTGTATGTGTGACTGTGTGTGCTGTGACCCACATCAAAAAGGCCCAAGAGTTCTGTGATGGCCTGAGATCTTATTAGAGAACTCTTGGAGCTGTTGAGCTGCACAGGATTTGATTCAGATCATCTACAAAGTCGATAACACTCTATACTGTATGCTCTCTACATGGGTTTTGGGCTGCTAGGGTTGTTCATGCCTGAGTTTTACCTTTCAATTTATACACCTAAGCTGTGTCCGAAAAGTGCACTCGTTCACTATATAGGGCACTATGTAGTGAATCAGCCATTTTTCTACAGTCAGTTTCATCCAATAGTTAGTGCGCTCCAAAATTGCCGCACAGCATCCAGACACTACATGAACACACATATACCATCATGCACTGCGGGTTCCTTTACCATGCCCTACATAGTGAACGAGTGCACTTTTCGGACACACTGCACACTACTGTTATTTCACAAAAGTCAGGAAGAGGAGCGAGACGGAGGGAGGAGATTCGGCCACACTTGCACTTTCTCTCTCTCTCTCTCTCTCTCCGCAGAGGACAGTAGTATCCAGGGCTGGACTGGGACAAAAATCGGCCGGGCATTTTGAGCCGCGGTCCGGGGGTGAGTGTGGTAAGCGATCCAGGGCGGCAGATGGGATTCCGTGCCGGCCCAAAATTGACATTAGCCCACCCGATGGCCAGTCCAGCTCTGGTCCCCTAGATCTATCTGTCCCTGTGTCCACCAGACCCTGCCTCCTGTGTGGAACTACAGTAGAGAGACGAAACGTGTGTTTATGTGACAGAGACCAATTGTCGAGATCAGGCACTATTTAAACAACAGTTAGTAAAACCGTAACATCCCGAGTGTACAAAATTAACTAAACATCACCTTCCCTTGTTCACTAGTTAACACCCTATATAGAAAACACTATGTAGTGAACGAGTGAACAAGTGCACTTTTCGAACACAGCTCTGGTCATTCTGACAGATTGCAATACACTACAGGATGTGTAGGGGGCAATAGAGTTTCTAGAGATTATACCAAGATTAAATCATATATTCCACACATGGACCTTTTGGCCTGTCCCAAAATTCACATGTGTGTATTAATGTATTTTCTGGTAAGTGTCTAGGAGGACATCAATAACTTTGCATGAGTCTGTGTTTCAGGTCTTACAGTTATAGTAGTGCTGTGACAAAGTGAAAGGAAACTGCTCAAGGCATGATGTGTCGAAGAGCTGACTCAGGGGTGACTGGTATAAATTGCCTAGTAGAGCTAAGCCCTCTTGGTCTTTCAAATGAAAAAGCAGGTTTAATCTTTGGAATCCAAATCACTTCACATGGTGTTGACCAATGACTAGAAACTGATTGTTTTGGACCTATGAAGATTAGAGCTCCCAAAATGTTGACTGGGGCTGATTTACATCTAGCCCAATCTCGATATTATATGTGTACTTTGTTAATACAGTTGCTTTTTATTCATTTGAAATATTTGAAACACAGATGTTCATAACAGGCACATTTTTGTTCTTTGCATCGTTCTATTTTACAACAGCTTTCAGAAATAATTTGACCTTAATGCTCATTTTCATATTCTGTTCATGCTGTAGGAGGCAAAACGTGCAAGTGAAATATGGGCTTGTTCTTTGAGCATGCTACAGACATAGGCATTTATGCATATAGTTGGATAGACAGCTCATTTAATGTCACTGATAGGACTTTTTAGCTATTAGTTACCAACAGGTTAGCACTCTCTTTGAATATTACGACCAGCCATCACAGAGTTGACAGAATATCAATCAATACATTCATCAATTGTAGAACTAATCCCAGTTTTGAGTCTATTAGAATTAGAACCATAATGTACATTTTTATGTAAGTCATACTGCCCTGCATACTACCCTGAATTCTACACATGTTCATAATTTATATTCCATTACTTTTTGGTTGACAAATAGGCTCCTGTTCTCCAGAGGCCTGTTTTCTGAGGGACTGCAAATAATGACAAAACCCAAATGTAATGGCATTCATCCTGAGGGCACTAGGGTTTTATTATTTCCTCCTCCTACCTGCCACATTAAACAAGAAAACACACACATAGGTACAAACACACCAACAGCAGGGCAACTTTTATCTTCTGAAGTTTAGTTAAGATTAATTTCGATAGATAATTGAACAAGAATGCGCTAATATTACTCATATGCTACACATCCAAACACAGAGGAAAGATATGAATGAACTGTGAAGCTAATGGCTCTAATAAGTTGATACTTGAGCATCAAATAGTGTTCATAAAATAAGTAGGATGCTATGGTACATTTTTAACCTCAATCAGAAATCTGTGCGACCGATGAACCATTCACTCAGTGTGAGGCCCGGATCCATGGTGTTGGTAGATGAACATCCGTTATGTTTACAGTTCTGTAGCTCTGCGCACTTCAGAGTAAATGCATTTCAGCAGTAATTGGAGTGTAATCTCTTGTTCCAGTGGCCTGCATTGTGGGGAAGCGCAAAGGCTTTCTCCGTCCTTGTATGGCATTCGGCTGCCATTTCATTCTATAACAAAGGACTCTCTCGGTTTGATAACTAACCTTCAGCAACAAAGCCAACGAGAGCATTTTAATTGTCCGCTCAGCTACTTTACAGAGCAAAGGGGGGAGAAATGTTTTCCCACCCACAGCTTGTTGCTGGGTTTTAGTGTTAAAGTGAAAAGGCTCTGAAGGACTGTTATGATGACTTCCCGAGAAGCCCAAGAGTCGACAAGTGCCACAGCAATTCAATTCTGACGCATACATCTGGAAAAGACGTCCCTTCACGATCTGTCTCCAGGCTCAGGCACCGTTTCAACTCCTGCCTTGCTGCTCCGGCTACATTTCAGTCCAAAAAGCCCATTCCGAAAGTCCAGCTGTGCCCAAATGCTCATTCTTTTGCTTGAAGGAAAAAAGCGACAGTGCTCCAGCGAGATTAGCTGTTCACTTTCTTTGAAGAAACATAGTTCCTTTGTTCAGTAAACCACATAAAAACACTTTCTGCATGTCCTGCATGAGTGCATGTGACAAACACATTTATTCATATCATTAATAACAAGAATTTCTTCCCATGCGTAGAGAACCAGGCCTTTCGTTTTACACATCGTTAATTCAGCCAATCTCTATTAAATACTGATTAAATTCTGGTTAAGCATTGGGGAGTAATGACACTTTTCAGCAAGTGATTCATTGTGAACTAATCCTTTGTATGACTCTTGTCATCTCAGTTGAATGATTTGTTTATGTCCAACTAATCTTTTGTGTGACTTGGAAGTAAAACGTTGTCTCAGTGAGTGATTTGTTCATTTTGAACTAATCTGTGCTATGACTCGGGAGTAACGAGTTGTCTGAGAGAGCGATTCATTCATTCTGAACTAATCTACTGTACGGGCCGACAGCTTCCGCCGCAGCCACAAGAACGCTTTCCACAAGGGGTTCAGAAGATTCGGGCCAACGTCAGGAGGTTTGATTTATATTTACCAATGACTAAAAATCGTTTCATGGTTACAGCACCACAGTAGCTCCGATGTGTTAAAAATTATTTGACAAAAAAACCCTGAAGTTCAGAGCTGGTAAAAAAGCACTTAAACTCCCATCACTAATATCTACACGGGAGCCACAGAGAACATTTTGATTGGTTGGGGAATGTAACCATGGCCTATTTTACAAGTGTGAACATCTGCATATGCAAGATTATCTTTTGACAGCTAACGCTATAGTAGCCGTTAGTGATGCAAAGGTCTATAGGTTTTTTTATGACCCCTCCCCAACCTGTTATGAGAACCAATCCGGGCACAAAATAATTCGATAATTAGACCCCAACCCAACTCGACCCAACTCAGTGTTTGTGTAAGTTATTTATAGACAGAATGCTGCTTTCTCACTTTTTGTACCACCTCAACTGCAAAATATTCTAATCAGCTGACCTGATCCCGCCCAACCCACAGGATCCGTGGGCTATGGGTGAATCCAGTGTTCATCACAGAATGATGAACACTGGATTCTGTGCTGATAGCCTCACACCAGAATACGTGTACTGACCAGAATACGGTTGAGTACTGTTGGACTGGTAATTGGTGTTATTAGAATATATATTTACATTTATTGCATTTTATCCAATTTCCATCCCCTACCTACAGGGGGCAGTCTCCCTGGAGCAACTTGGGGTTAAAGGTCTTGCTCAGGGACACAGAGGGTAGGATTCGACCACCATCCACATATAAGATACTATACAGGTCGGTGTTGATTGATTTAAGGCATAGTACTAATTGTGAGCTTGTTGGGCTGCACTGGTTAGTATCGAGAAAGTTCTAGAAAAAGTTATAAGCCAAACGGAACCCAGCCCGGCCGCTCACTGTAGATCACGTCAGGCGATACTGTGGCTGAAATGCCACTCAATGTAACGAGGCAACCTTTCGTGGGCGGCTTCCAGTGCAAACGCCAGCGTAATTACAAATACGATGCCGCTGCCGCTCACCTCCCTTTATGCTTGGTAATTCCTGTTCTGAAGCGCGTCTCGGTGAAGACGGCATTTGCGAAATGTCGATAGGCAGACAGTAAATTGCAAGGCCATTTTTGTTGTGCTGCTGCATTTGTCACGTCAGTAGAGCCGTAGGTTGATTAACTGGACCGAACCGTCCTCCTGCCGAGCTTGGAGAGTTTAATTTATGTTGAAATGGCGACAAGACGGTCCTGGTTATCCTCGGTGCCCTCTCAACCCGGTGGAAAATGTAATTAAGCAGAAAATCTGCTGCTGTGTTTCCACCACACTCTTCCTTCAAAATTGCCTTTTTTTTTTTAACCCCCTCCCCTGCAAAAAAAACAAACTGTATTGATTTAATTTTGTTTTCTAATTTCAGGCCTTGAGGACAATGCCTTATTATGTTGTTGAAAATGTCCCTCGAATCAATTTGGCAATGAATCAGCAGGCAGAATGGGATCTGTTCAATACAGCGCTTTTCCCAACTTCGAGAGACAATTATGAAGACGACGTTTCGTATCGCCGCGGCTCTCGGCTCGCCCTGCTTGCAGCCGGCAAAGCGGCTGTCCTGTGGATTTAAGGTCCCGCGGTGCAGCCCCACACGCGTCACCTGCTTAAATTGTGTGCAAACAGTGCCGGGTAATTAACAGTCTAATACGGGGAGCTAATGTTTGATCAATCTGGCTGTCTATAGAGTGAGTTAAGTCAACATCGCAGGAACAAACAAGAGAAAACCTTAAACCAAAGAAAGGTCATTGGATCGATAATCCATTTAAGATGCTCCGCCGGATTCAGACAGCAGGCCCCCTCGCCATCAAGGTGGTGGATTTATTTATCTATTCTCTAACATTCAATAGTTCTGGGGGGTGGGGGGTGAGTAAGAGGTGGGGAATGGGCCAATAAATCAGTTTTTAGGGCTTAAATCAAGCTGCATTGTGTGCAAAGAAGAGGATTTTAGAACACATGTTCAATCTCTGCTTACTTCATTGTGATAAATCTGCGAGTGCGCCTCAGCTGACTCCACTGTTAGGCTGAATTAAGAGCTCGTGTAAAAAGTTCCACATTGGAACAGAGAGGCAACAACTGCTGTGCCTCCGAGCATCCGAAAGCGCAGGCTGTAAATCGGCCCTTTTGTGCATAATTTAGCCAGGAGGAGATCCAATTTAAAGATTCATAATTTAGCAAAAGACAGATGTTTACTGAAGAAGCGTTTTGCTGAAACAGCTGCGTCTAAATAAATGACGGGGGGAAAAGGGGGCATTTTATGGGCGGCTGCCTGGAGACTGCAGCCTCGCGGCCCCCGTCCTCAGTCCCCGAGGGGGTGGGGGTGTTTATCTCCAGCAGATTACTGCATTCCCAGTCTTGCTTCACTATCTGTACTCACGGACACTCGGTGCTGGACTGGATCCGATATCTTTCCATATTCTACCAGGCAGCTGCGGGGAAAATCTATTGGAAAGGTCCAGACTTTTAGTGTAAATCAGGGCTGCTGCAATTAGTCAACAGCCACAATTAGTTGTGAAGAAAGATTATGTGTCATTTACTTAAAAGCAAAAATCTTTACAGCTATATAACGGTCGTCTGACACATGGATCCATACCGACATACATCGAGTGAGAGAGAAACTTTCAAAGGTGCATGTTTATGTGGCAGCCGGTGGCTTAATGGTTAGGCCATCCCCTGCAATCAGAAGGTTGTGGGTTCGAATCCTAGGACTGCTAGTGTTATCACTGCGGTTCCCGTAAGCAAGGGAAACTTCACATACCGACTGGACTGAATGTAAAATGCTGAAAAAGACTGTAGGTAAAGAGTAAACGCACCCCAGTCATTTCAGATAATGCACATCTGGTCGAAGTCCATCTGGACATAAACAATAATGTAACGGTGATGCACCATAGTGAAAACAATGATTAGCTAATGTCCTAATGTAAATAATAAAAACTTCATTCGCTTCTTTGGAGGAAAGGAAGCGTATTCTGTTTTTTCCTCTGCCGTTGTTTAATCCTTACATCCCTACACCTGTCACATAAACTTCACTACGACCCAAACATATGCACTCATGCCTTCACAAAATGTGTAATCTCTTTCCTATAGACTCAGCACACATACATACACACACACACACACACAAGGGCATTTCATGTTGACTAGTCGGTCAGCAAAGTCGAAGTCGAGTCGACGGGTTGTTTGATGACGTCTCACACACACACACACAGCGGAGGAACACAGGCGTCCAACACTGAGACACTTTTATTAAAGTTCTCTGTAACATTAACAGTCAA